>JAIFZK010000004.1:14785000-14805000 GCA_027481765.1 Tenualosa thibaudeaui | reverse complement strand
TGGGGAGGGAAGAGTAAGCCCAGAAGGGAGAAGAGTTTGGGACAAATCAGAGCACAGACTCACCTCTATTTGAGAACTACAGCAGTAACACTAGGAAGTGATGGTGTCTCAAAGATGCCTTTGGTCCTTCATACATTACAGGCCAGCTAGCGCAGGCTAAGTATTCAATAATTCAAGATTCAAGATGTGAAGTGTGTGTGTGTATGTGGTGTGGGGGGGGGTTGGAGTGTTGTAGTGCAAAGACTGACAGACACAGGCTTAGGCTGTCTTTGTTTCCGTGTTCATAAGTCCTACAACTTGGTGGAAAAAAACAAAAACTCTGGTCTGGTGGTCCGAGCTTTAAGACTTCAATATTGCTTGCCAGATAGTAGCAGCTGAAACAGCCAATTAATGTAGTTATTAGTAATACCTCTGCACTGTTGTATAGATACCAGGCTTTTGTATCAGGCTTTGGACAAAGCCTAAAGGTTTGACAGTATATAATCTTTTATTTAGCATTTCTACAACATTTCTAACAGTCAGACCTTGATCAGAGTCATGCTCTACCATCGAGAAATCCTCTGTTTGTGTGTGTGTGTGTGTGTGTGTGTTCTGCTTGTGTACCAGTGTCTCTTGTGTTTGCCACCCTCTATTTAAAAAGGATAAAAAAAAGAGATTGAAAAGAGGAGTGGAAAGAGAAGAGACATGAAGGAGAGGAAGAAAAGAGTGAATTATAGAATGAGTGAATGTGCGAAGGACAATAACTTAGTGAGAGAGTAGAGAGGAGAGAGGATTTAGAGATGGTTGGAACACACATGACGGAAGAGGTAAAGGAATGTTTTTTTTTCGGGGATGGGGGTGGGGGTGGGGGGTCAAATCTGTAGCCACCTGTGAACAGTATTTTGGAGGCACAAGGAAACAAAAAGAAAGAACAAAGGATGGAATGAGGGAAAGACTGAAGGGAGAAGGGGAAAACAGAGGGAGGGAGAGAGAGAGAGAGAGAGAGATGGAGGGAGGGAATGAAGGCAGGGGGCTGTAGAAGAGATAGTGCCATGCTGATAGAATACTGAAATATTAATGGATGGTTAGATTGCAGAAGGACATATAGGCTTACATATTTAATTTAGCTGCTCAAGCGATCTGTCCCTTTCAGTGCCTGAGAGCATTTAAATAGTTTTACTGCAGGCTGCAGATGTTGGGACACTGTGGTTAGGACAGAAATGTTCCTCAAATGTCTTAGACACGTGTGTGTGTGTGTGTGTGTGTGTGTGTGTGTGTGTGTGTGTGTGTGTGTGTGTGTGTATGTGCATGTGCATGGCATAATAAAACAACTCACCCAAACAAGCACACATACATACACACACTCAAACACACATGCTCATGCTCATAGTACGCATACAAGCGCATGCACGTACACACACACTGAAACACAAGCACACACAGTGTCATGCACTGAGCTCTGTCCAGTTTGGCTGTGACAGTGCTTGCATGCTTGTAGTGCCATTGGACAGTTTAGGTCAACGTGTTAGGGCACATAATTGAGTAAGCTTTGACCTGGTCCGTGTAACGCAGTGTGTGTGTGTGTGTGTGTGTGAGCGTGTGTGTATGTGTGTGAGGGTGTGTGTGTTTGTGTATGTGTGTCTGTGTTTGCTTCTGTGTGTACATGTGTGATACAAAGGGTGAGTTTACTTCTGCATAGGTGTGGAGTGCTGATTTGTTGTACCCTGTGTAAGCCAAAACCTGTAACTGTAGTGCGTATGTGTTTGTGTGTTTGTGTGTGTGTGTGTGTGTGTGTGTGAGAGAGACTTTTGGTCTTATCTGATAGTGTCCTTCTGAGGAGGCTTAAATGTGTCAAGCTGGTATTAGGAGGGACTCTGTGTGTGTGTGTGTGTTTAGGCCCGACAAGGACCGAGCCCCATAGAATTCGGCCCGAGCCTGACCTTGACAGTTTTTCTAAAGCCTGAACCTGTTTACAGCCCGACATTATTCAAATATGCGCATGCATACAGATCCGTTGCCTTTTGTCAAGAATGAGCAATTTTTTCCTTTTGAACATAATTTATTATAAGAAACGTGAAGTTGAAACAAACATTAAGGTGGAACAAATAAATAAGCCCTTTGTTAACGTAACATTCATAAGGCAACCTTTTGTTGCCGGTGCAACACAAACAAAATCGCCAGAGCCTAGCCTCCTTTTCACCTCCGCAGCATCCATTTTCGTATCTGTCTTAAGCTCATCAAAACCAATCACCTGACCACGTTACCGCGCACTTGGCCCGCATGCCCGAACCCGGGCCGAGGCCGTGTAAAGTGATAGAAACTAAGCCCGAACCCGACCAAATCTGTCGGGTTCCATCAGGTCCCGTCGGGCTCGGGCAAAGATCTTCAGCTCTACTGTGCACGGCAGAAGTAAAGTTCCAGAAGGACTTTCGTCAGGATGGTCACTCTTTTCTGGTAATTAGCTTTTAGATTTGTAAACAATTGAGTGATGAGGCTATAGCTACGAGCTAACTACAAAATACACCCTGAACTGGCAAGGAACATGGAGAGCTTATTAGTTTGGCTTATATTGGATAGTAAACTAGCATAACTACACTATACAACTAACATGCCTAACATCAATCTAGCCTACCATACTTCACAAAAATAGACATTCAACAGGAAAGAGTGACAACCCTGATAAAAGTCCTTCTTCCATGCACAGAGCCCATTCACAAACGATTCCATTTGCTTCTTTATCTATTCATGTTTTCATGATGGGAAGGATTTGGCACTTCAGTATCAATGAGTAATCTGATCAGTCATCATAAGTAATGTTTGTTCACATTTAACTGAAGTGCACACCTGCACTTTTTCTATGCTGCTGAACACACTATATTCTACCTCCACCCCACTGTGAATCTATCTACGACAATCTCTGTGCTCTGTTACAAGTCTACTTATGCCCTGTCTTGTTTTCTGTTGTCTGATGCACTTTATGTATATTTATAATGTATGTGCACTAAATGCCTAATTGCACTAAATGTACCCTAAGTGCACTAAATGTAGCCTAAGTGCACTAAATGTACCCTAAGTGCACTAAATGTAGCCTGTCTCAGATGACTTCTATATATTTTAATAGATGACTTCTATATATCTTAACGAATCCATGGTAAAACGTTATTTCGTCTCACCATATACAGTGTATATATAGTATGGCTGAGGTGACAAGAAAACCCACTTGATTTGACTTGACTACCTGCCATTGTTTCATCCATGGTAGAGTTTATTAATGTCATTAGAGAGGTCATCAGTATTGCTCCTCATTAGCTATGTTAAGATGCGTAGACTGAGAATCTCTACTTGTAGAGAACAGAGACGTGAAGCAAGAGGATAATTCAGCTCACATGTAATAACCTACAGTGAGTACACCTAACGAAGACCAACTCGGTCGAAATGTTAACAAAACTGGGAGCAGAGTCAGTGTGCACAGATTCTCTTTGTTTCTTTGCCACGTATGTTTGATCCATTTACATTACATTCTCAGCACTAGCCTACTTATTTAATTAATTTATTTGTGTGTGTGTGCATGTGCACATGTGCGTGTGCGTGTGTACCCATTTGTGTTTGTAGTTTCGTCCAGAACATTGCAGAGAAGTGTTTTTTGTGAAGTGGCCAACAGAGAAAACAGTTTGTCACTGTGTGTGTGTGTGTGTATGTGTGTGTGTGCCTGTGAGTGCATGATTAGCCACATGTACTATGTGTGTGAGAATCTATTTTGTAAGCACCACTTCATCCTATATAGAAGATAGTTCTCATATGAGTTTGTCTGTGCTTGTGTCTGTGTGTGTATGTGTGTATGTCTGTGTGTGTGCATGTCTGTGAAAGTGTGTGTGTGTGTGTGTGTGTGTGTATGCGTATGTGTGTGAGTGTGTGTACAGTGGTTAATTGTCGCTTGTCTTCTGTCTCGTGGAGAAGAGAGGAGGAAAAGAGCTACTGATGGCTGTTGGCGTGGTGATAAGAGATGCAGTGGAGGCGGGCTGACTGCTCTAACTGCAGCAGCGTTCTCTGTTAACAAGCCGAGCCACTAACACTACTGACACTACTAACACTAGAGACACTACTAACACTACTGACACTACTGACACTACTAATACTACTAACACCACTGACACTACTGACACTACTAACACTACTAACACTACTGACACTACTAACACTAGAGACACTACTAACACTACTGACACTACTAATACTACTAACACCACTGACACTACTGACACTACTAACACTACTGACACTACTAACACTACTGACACTACTGACACTACTAATACTACTAACACCACTGACACTACTGACACTACTAATACTACTAACACCACTGACACTACTAACACTACTAACACCACTGACACTACTAACACTACTAACACTACTGACACTACTAACACTACTGACACTACTGACACTACTAATACTACTAACACTACTGACACTACTAACACTACTGACACTACTAACACTACTAACACCACTGACACTACTAACACTACTGACACTACTAACACCACTGACACTACAGACACTACTAAACCTACTAACACCACTGACACTACTAACACCACTGACACTCATAACACCACCACAGCCACTGCAGCCGCTTTTCCCACTTCTCTAATGAGGGACTGTTGGAAAGCTGCATACTGTCAGGGCCTGCTCTCTCTCTCTCTCTCTCTCTCTGTTCCTCTTTCTTTCTCTCTCTCTTTCTCGCTCCCTCTCTCTGTCTCTCTTTCTCCCTCTTACTCTCTCTCTCTTTCTCTTTCTCTCTTTCCCCCTCTCTTTCTCCCTCTCTTTTTGTCTCTCCACCTTTCTCTCTCCTCCTCTCTCTCTTACACCCTCTCTTTCTATTGCTTTCTCTCCCCCTCTCTCTCTCTGTCTCTGTCTGCCTCTCTCCCCCCTCTCTCTCTCTCTTTCTCTTTCTCCTTCTTCCTTTCTTTCTCCTTCTCTTCAGTTATCATCATCTCCCTCTCTCTGTTTTTCTACATCTTGTGCTTCTCTTTATCTTCTGGTATCCTCTGACTTAGGTTTGTTCTTTCTCCCCCACCTCTCTCTCTCTTTCTTTTCCTTTTCCAACTCCTCTCTCTCTCCCTCCCCCACTCCCTCTCTCTCCTCCTGTCTCTATCCCTCTCTCTCCTTCTGTCTCCCTTATGGGAGGAACACTAAGGAGCTGCCTTGTTTTCATTCAAAGACTTTTCTCAGAAGTAAAATGTGGGCATTGTTTGTACAATAAATAAAGGAAAGTGTGTGTGTGTGTGTGTGTGTGTGTGTGTGTGTGTGTGCGTGTGTGTATGCGTGTGTGTTTTCCTTTGCCTTGTGTTCTATTTGTTATATTAATATATTTCAGTGTCCCTATCTGATGAATAAAAATTATTGTATATCATAGGAGCCATGTAAGAACAATTGGCCAGAGGCATCGTACACAGTTTGAATTTGAAGGGGGAGGCAATTGTTTATTAGTCAGTAGCACACTGCCTGGTATAGTGCCCTCAGCCCTATGCTTGCTAAGAGGCTTGAGGCTATGTGATGGAATGGACTGTCACTTTTTTCACTGTGTACTTTAGGTATAGTGCACTAACTAGAACTAGTAACTGGATAAGTAAATGTGAGAATGCCCCTTCTCACTGTGTCTTAGTGTGAGTGTACAAACACATGTGTCTCATCAACCTCCATCATGAGTTTATGTGAATGTGTGCACATGTGTGTGCGACTGGCAACATTTATGAATGTGTGAGAACTGCTGTGAAAACGTGTAAATCAATTTTGTTCCATTCAATTCAGTTTATCATTTCTTTTTTGATTCTTCTTTCCTTTGTCTTCACCCTGACCTCTTCCCATCCCTGTGACTGTGTCTCCTGTCTGTCTGTCTCACTCTCTCCCTCCACATCACTACAATGACTCACTTCAATCCTCAAATATCAAATATCAGTTCCATTCCGTTCTATTATTTTTTTGATCCTCCTTTTCTATCCCTCCACCCTGAGCTCATTGTGTCCCTCTCTTTGTCTCTTTACCTGTCTCTGTCTGACTGTGTGTCTCCAGATAATATGTTGTATCTCTACCAACGTCCACATCCCTGCAGTGACTCTGAAACCTCTCTCTTTCTTTTTCTGCCTTTCCTCTGTCAATCTTTCCCACTTTTCTCTCTCCCTCTCTCTCTCTTCCCATATTTCTGGTTGCTTTTTTTTTCTTCTTCTCACACTGTCTGTGTGCATTGTGTGTGTGTGTGTGTGTGTTGTGATGACTGAGTGTTGTGCATGGAGTGTGTTTTTCCATTTCTCTCTCTCTCTTCCTCTCTCTTTCTCTCTTTATCTCTCTCTGTTTCTCCCTCTCTCTCTGTGTTGTTATGATAGCAGTGTGTTAACTTGGCTCTGTCTTCTCTCTCTTCCTGTTTGCTGGCTCCAGCCGGCTCATCTCTCTCCCTCTTCTGCCCTTACTGTCACTTCTCTTGACCCCTTCTGGACAGGCGCCTAACACACACACACACACACAGACACACACACACACACAAAAGTTGAACGCGTAAATCTACAATCACACTCAAACACACACGCATGCACGCACGCACGCACACACACACACACACACACACAGCATCAGCAGTCAACATCTCCTGGCATGGATGCTGTGGGGCTGGCAGAGCTCATGAATCACCGGTTGCCCTGTCCTCCAGCCCGGCCTGTTATGTTATTCTCCCCGCAGCTTCCGGATCTTTCTGTTCAGGTCCCCAGTGGTCAAACACAGCCATTCATCCATCCACTGCAGCTGTCTCTGAGGAGCATCAGAGGAGAGAGAGAAAGGGGAAATAGACAGAGAGATGGGGAATAAAAGAAAGAAAGAAAGAGAGGACGAGAGGAAGAGAGGAGTAGAAGAAAAAAGAGAATAGTATAAGCCTAGGGAGCCACAGCAGAGATCTGAAGAAAAAGAGAGAGAGAGAGAGAGAGATGATAAGTGACAAACAAAGGCACAGGAGATATGGAAAGAGAGAGTTCTTTGGGGACTTGTTATTTGCCTGTGTTTCCAAGGTGTCGCAGGTACTTGGGCCTATAAATGGAATAGGCCCATTTGTCTCCTAGTTGGCACTTTTGTTTTGGCCCAAAGGTTAATCTCTCTGGATGGACATGCTCAAAAGGACACTACGACAATTAGGCCTGCAAATGACCAGTCAGCTTTCTGCACTGAGCCCTGTGTGGAGAGGAGACTGAGTGATTGGGTCTTATCACAGTGAAAACATCTGCACCATGTGGCCATCCAACCCTCTGCAGAGACACTAGGTTGGGTTAGGATGCGATGGGGGAGGGTGAGGTATTGCATCTTCACTGCTATGCTTGGCATCATTGACACACACACACACACACACACACACTTTCTCTCACACTCCACTTTCTATCTATGTTTCTTGTGTAGACTGACCTGACTAACTTTGTTTGTGTGTGTGTTTGTGTGTGTTTGTGTGTGTCTGTGTGTGTGTGACATGTACAAGAACTAGCCTAGTCTTGATAGTGCAGTTGAGTCTCAGTGCTGCCCAATCAACTGACCAGTGATGCAACCTTGATGTAATTAAAGCCCACTCTCAAGGCTCTTAAGCTGACCTAATAGAGCTATTGTGTGTGTGTGTGTGTGTGTGTGTGTGTCTGAGAGTGAAGTAACTGGTACATGTTAGCTGTACAAATCAAAGCCCCTATGACTCCATCACTCATCCCTATCTTCCTCCTCTGTGGTTGCAGGTCTCTGACATCAGAAGGATAAACACACAGACACACACACACACACACACACACAAGCACACACACACACACCAGAACCACGTCCTCCGCTGTGCCGGCCTGCCGCTGTCTCTCTCTTACAACGAATCGGTAAGCATCTCTCTGTCTGGGGTTTCTCCTTCACTTGTTAGCTGTGTTCACCAGCACTGGGTGGGAGGAGGTAAAGGGGTCTCTGCATTTGAGAGCAAGAGAGAGATGGAAAGAAAGAAAGAAAGAAAGAAAGAGAGAGAGGGAGAGAGAGAGAGGAAGAAAGAGAGTGAGAGAGCAGACAAGACACATACTTCATGGAGAGACACTGTCTCTCAATCCCTCTCTATTTCTCTCTGGATCTGGGGGTTTCATCAGATCATAAGAATGTCCCTATCTCTGTGTCTGAGAGCTTTGGGTGTGAGGGTGCACCACTGATGCTCTAACTGATTGGACTCAAACATGAGGGGAACCAATGAGGAAGTGGTGTGTGTGTGTGTGTGTGCATTGTGGGGGTTGGTTGGGTAATTATCCTTTGATTATTCTTGTAAATTGAGTGGAAAAGATCCTTTGCCTGCTTCAGGCTGTTGAGTGCCTTGTACAGTGTGTTGAAGGTTAAATCTTGCTAACTGTGAGTGCTGGAGTGTGTTTACTCGCATTTGTGTGTGTGTGTGTGTGTGTGTGTGTTTGTGTGTGTGTGTGTGTGTGTGTGTGTGTGTGTGTGCATGTCTGTGAGGTGTATTATGAGTGCTGAAAATAAGAGAGGCAAGAAGCTGTTACTCATTCTGAGAGACCTGAAAGAGAGACAGAAGAAAGGAGAGAAGAAGAAGAGTAGAAAAGGAAAGAAATGCAGGGGCAAAGTGAATGGAAGAGAGTCAGAGTCAGAGTCTAGAAAAGAAACTGAAAAAAAAGAGAGAACATGGAAAATGGAGTGGAGAAAAGGAGAGAGGATTAGAGGGAGAATAGAAGAGAAGGATGTAATAAAATAATGAAGATAGAAGAAAAGATGATAGAAAGGAGAGGAGAGGGAAGGGGGGGGGCAGGATAGGAGGAGAAGAGAAGCAAGAAGAAAAGAATGAGGGGTGTGGAGAAATAAAGAGGATGGAAAAAATGATGAAGGGAGAAAAAGGAGAGAATAAATATGAGGAGGAGAGGAGAGAGAGGAGATGAAAAGAGAGGGAGGAGATTGGATGTGTGTTGTAAAGTTAAAAGGGAAGTGAAAAACCTAAAATGACAGTAGAGAGACATACCTGGGAGAGACCTGCTGTGTGTGTGTGTGTGTGTGTGTGTGTGTGTGTCTATGAGAATGTCTGTGAGACGAGTGGGAGCCCAAAATGTGTTGAATCCCTCCAGCAACGGCCCATCCTTCATTATTTATTAATCCCTCCACACACACACTGGAATATTTATACAGAAATCTGTGTCTCCCTCCCAATTGCACACACACACACTCTCTTTTGTCTGAGCAGTAACCTTCCAGGATTACTGGACAGAAGCCTCACATGCCATGTGCCCACTCTTCCTCCTGCTCCTCCTGCCCTGCCAGTCCAAACGGTTCAGTCCGACTGTAAATACATCATAAATAAATGAAGCTCTCATTCTGATTAAAGTCAAAACCCTTTCACAGATGGGCATTGCTTATGTCCAGTAACAGTAAAGTGCTTGAGCGTGCAGCTGTATGGAATGGCAACAAGCCCAGTCCTGTCTCTCTCTGTCCGCACAGATTCACAGGATGCTAAGGTCATGCTAATCTTTTAAAATGAAATAAACATGAAATAAATGAAACTGTGCCTTTCAATCAGTATGCTTTGCTGTGGCGTAGTTGTAGACACAGAGAGACAGAGAGGAGGGAAATCCACAAACAGAAGCTGAGTTACATGGGCAGAGGGACAGAAAGAAAAGTCGATCATGGTAAACAGCTATTGAGACAGATACACACACACACACACACACACACACACACACACACACACACACACACACACAAACATAAACAGGGACAGGAAGGGTGGTGCATAGACAGAGATATCAGTAAACAGGTAGCCAGACAGATAGACAGAGGTGGACAGACAGACAGACAGACAGACACACACACACACACACACACACACACACACACAAACAAAAAGTAATCAGTAAACAGGTAGCCAGACAGATAGACAGAGGTGGACAGACAGACAGACAGACAGACAGACACACACACACACACACACACAAACAAAAAGTAATCAGTAAACAGGTAGCCAGACAGATAGACAGAGGTGGACAGACAGACAGACAGACAGACACACACACACACACACACACACAAACAAAAAGTAATCAGTAAACAGGTAGCCAGACAGATAGACAGAGGTGGACAGACAGACAGACACACACACACACACACACACACACACATATACACACAAAGTAATCAGTAAACAGGTAGCCAGACAGATAGACAGAGGTGGACAGACAGACAGACAGACAGACAGACAGACAGACAGACACACACACACACACACACACACACACAAACAAAAAGTAATCAGTAAACAGGTAGCCAGACAGATAGACAGAGGTGGACAGACAGACAGACACACACACACACACACACACACACACACACACACACACACACACATACACACAAAGTAATCAGTAAACAGGTAGCCAGACGGATAGACAGAGGTAGACAGACAGACACACACACAGAGCAGAGAGAGAGAGAGAGGGAGAGAACAAGTATGAGGGGATAGATAAATAAACACGAAAAAAATAAAAACATCGCCAGCCAGGTAGACAGACAGACATTAATAAGATACTGAGGGACAGAAAGGCATGTGGTTAGATAGAAAGATGTAGACAGACACACTGTCATTTAGAGTGACAGAGAGTAAGGTGAAAAGATAGATCACCAGCCAGCCAGACAGACAGACAGACAGACACAAAGATACGCAGAAGGTGAGAAAGGCAGGTGGATAGCTGGGAATAAACAGGTGTCCAGACAGACAGACTGACACAAGTTTAGTCACACAAATTGACAGACAAATTGGCTCACAGAAAAACAGACCAAGACACACAGGCTCACACACAGACACACACACACATACACACACACACACACACACACACACACACACACACACACACACACACACAGGCAGAGCCTTTCTGTCACTCTCTGCATTGTACAGAAGCTAGTGATAGCCCAGGGCAGCATCTGACTGTGGGCCATATCTATACCAGCCTATGCCAGTCTGTGCCAGTCTGTGCCAGTCTCATGTGCTGTTTGCTCCGAGAGCAGCTGGTGGCAGACCTCTCTGCCTGATGATAATAGCCATATTTGCATAGAAATAGCAGATGCTAATGTTAGCAGTGTGGCTCTCATTCCTCTGCACTGGTGGCAGCAGTGGCCCCTATCAGGGTGGGAGTCCTCTGTGGGAATGCAAATAAGGGACAGAGTAGTGTAGTGGCAGGGGCTGATGAAACACACACACACACACATTTGGAACTATTTTCCCGGTGTCTGGTGGGAATGTAGGCGAGTGGTGTAATGAATAGCTATAAACAGCTGGCTGCTCCAGCACAGCATGTAGGCTTTATGTCCCATGCAAATCAATCCCCATCAGCACATGCCATTCCCAACCTCATACACTACAGCACACCAGGGCACACACACACACACACACACTCACACAGAGGACAAACAGCAACATACCAATCTCCGCCTCATGTGTTTTCAGGCAATTCAAGTATTATGGATGTGACAGAACATATTTTGTACAGTTTTCATGTAACCTCTCTAGCGGAATATGGCAATTCCTTGAAAGTTCATGCGTTCATTTTATTGGCAAAAAAAAACTTGTATGGATTTTGTCTTTTGTGTTTGTTCAATATGCTCTCGAATCAGTCATCAACTACAGACGTCATTCCCAACGTCACAGATTGCAGTCTACCAGGACACACCAACACAAAGGACAAGGACTACAACACAACACACCAACCCCAATTCCTGCATCATTTATTCAATATGCCCTCTCTTGTAAAATCCTAAAGACTGAACAGTGATGGAATAGGTGAAGAGACAAAAAAAAGCAGGAAAGGAATCAGGCTCCACTGACTGGAGCCTGAGTGGAGCCTGATTTATTGTTGGTAGCAAAAATTTCATTATGATGTCATCACTGCCCGGGTCCCTGTGAGCCAATCAGATGCAGAGTAGTTCCTGCTGCAGTCTGTGCTGATAGCTCTACTGTGTCTGTGGGTCAGCTGCTCACCCAGTGAAAGGCACTGTTCCACTCCCCGGCTACCTCTCAAATAGTGTGAGTCTGGCATATGCGTCGACAGAATATGAGACGAGACACTTTCACACAGACAAACACACACACACACACACACACACATTCTTTCTCTCTCTCTCTCTCTCTCTCTCACACACACACACACACACAAACACGGATGGCACATGTGTGCTGTGATCTCCAGAACTGCATGAGGAGCAAAGTGAATGTGCTCCTGATGATCTTCAACCACACACACACACACACACGCACACACACACACACACACACACAAGCAGCAACATCCGAAGATCAGCAACATCTGAAAGCCATCAGATTTAGGGTGACTGATGCAAAGAACAGGCTGATCTCACCCATCACAGACATACACACATACACACACACACACACTTTCTCTGATCCCTCCATGTCTCAGAAGTAAAGGGATGAGAGTCTTAAGAGAGGATAACAGGACTCATCTGTTCTTCAGAGGTTCTCAGTGCACTACTGGAACAGAGGAAGCCTCTCCTGTCATCATCTCTACACATCCGGGAGCAAAGCTCCAGTGCGTTCCTCTACGGATCCCAACAGAGTTCCTCAGCAGGTGTGGAGGTCAAGCTTATTTTCCGCTGTGCAGCTATAGGTTCCACAAAGTTTCCTTACAGAACCGTGCACTTTTACATAACCTTTAAGGAGTTTCAGATGAACCAGAAATGTTGCATGTTGGTTCAGATGGGCACTAATTGGTTTTCACAGATGTGATACATTTATGTGGGTGAGATTATGCGAAGAAGAGCTTCTTTTGTGTGTGTGTGTGTGTGTGTGTGTGTGTTGTACTGTCACGTGTACTGTCACTGCTGGCTTTGTGTGGGTGAGTGAGCACAGACATGTGATATTGCCTTTATTACAGTGTGTGGGCGTGTGTGTGTTTGTGTGTGTCTGTGTGTGTTTGTGTGTGTGTGTGTGTGTGTGTGTGTGTGTTTGTTTATGTGTGTTTGTGTTTGTGTGTGTGTGTGTGTGTGTGTGTGTTTGTTTATGTGTGTGTGTGTGTGTGTGTGTGTGTGTGTGTGTGTTTTCCTATGCTTCTGTGAGTGTACACAGCACAAAAGTCTTATTCTGGTTTTATTTCTGCTGTGTACTGTAGACCTATATGTGTTTGTTTGTGTATTTGGAAGAGAGGCATACTCCTGTATTGTATAGCAGTATCTGTAGACATATCAAGCAGTTTTGTGCAAATGTAGATGTAACAGTAGGAGAACATAGTAGAGTAAATAAAAAGTGTTTAGCAGATGCTAATACAAAACAAGATGGACCTGTAGCATGGGGCTTGGGAATCAAACCTGAGTCCATTGTCAGTCTGAACGACGAAACTGCGTAGGAAAGAGGTTTGAAATATGAAAGTGTGTGTGTATGTGTGTGTGCGTGCGTGTGTGTGTGTGTGAGCGCATTCATGGATGTCCTGTCCTGTGAGGATAAAGTTGCTGATTTGGGAATGCTGGCAACACAACTGGACCAAATGAAGCCTGTAAACAAACAACACAACAATTTAATACTTCAGACAAATGAAATTATTATCCTGTCTTATGCTTCCTCTGTCTGTCTCGCTCGTACTCTCTCTCCCCCCTCTCTCACACACTGTGTGTGAGAAAGATTTATCCTCCTTTTAGGAGGATGCCTATTTTCTCTCCATCTCTCTCTCTCTCTCTCTCTCGTCTCTCATAGACCCTCTCTCTCCATCTCTCTCTCTTTCTCTTGTGTTTACCCATCCTTTATATCACTATGCCATTGAAATTCATTTGGGATGGCATACAAAACAAATGATCTTTCAAAAATAGGATTCCTTAGGTACTGTTGAGTCATTACATAGTGTTGCTTTACAGCAGTGCCAGGCAGGCTTGTGGTTTTATTATTACCTCCAGGTGCTGATTTAAAAGACCAATTCATGTGGATTTATTGGCAAACCAAAGCATAGGAACCAGCGTTGATTATTTTTGTAGAGTTATGTTTATTGTAATAAACACAATTTCAGTTTCATCCAGTTTCGGTTTGTTTTAAGTGCTTGTAATTGCGCGATTAAGTGATAGAGAGTGCCAAAAGAGTTTTCATTCACCCTGTAATGAGCAATTTAACCACTGAGGTGACAATGAAGCTAATAAATGAACCTAGAAATATTGCCAGATATTCTTTTAAAAGGTTTGGGACCTCTATATTTACTTGAGTTTACCTACGGCATAACCATCAGTAAAATCAAGCTTAAACTGATGAATTCTGTTGAATTCGTGTTGTTATAAAGTTTTTAAATACAGTTGTTTGCTCAGTTCTAAAGAAAAGGCCTATTTACTATTGGGACCATCAGAAGAGCCATTGGCTGTGCTGAACCTGCTGTACAACCTGTGCTTCTCTGTTTCATCTAAATATCCCCTGCCTCCTGCCTGAGAAGCAGTTCTTATTGGTTCCTGGGTTTTTGGTGATTTGAAAATTGGCGTCAGTGGGATCACCCCCAGATGGACCGGCAGAGCAAATTCATACCCTGACCTCAGTCTCTCTCTCGCTCTTTCTCTGTCCCCCACCGCCCCTCCCCTCCTCTCTCTCTCTTTCTTGCCCCACCCACCTCCCCCCTCTCTGTTTCTCATCTCTGTCTTTCTTCAAAACCATCTGAACCCATTTTCCGTCTCACCCCACAAACAGTAATAGGGAACCATGTGGCAGTGGGTCTGTTGCTGGAGTGATCACATGACCCATGTCACACTGACAGGTGATTGGCTGTTAGCACGCTAATTAGCACCCCAGGGTGGGTGTTTTGTGTATATGGCGGCTGCGTCAGGCACCTGTCCCAGTTCTCAGGAGCAGAGCCCAGCTCATGAAATTGCAATCATAAGACAAACTGGGCAAAACACAGCAACTCTCTCCACCCCTAGAAGCATCCCCACCCCCATCCCCCTCTTTCTCTCTCTTTTTCTTTCTCTTTCTCTCTCTCTGTGTACCCTCTTCTCCATCACTGCATCCATTATTTTTTCTTTTAATTCTCTCTATCCTCTTTCTTCACTCTTTCAATCTCTCTATTGTTCTCTTCTCTTCTTTTTTCTTTCTCACTTTCTGTCAATCTTTTCCCACAGTCTTTTTTCATTTCTCTCCAATTGCTATTTTTCATTCTCTATCAGTGTCTCTGTGTCACTCTCTTCTATCTCTCTATCATTCTCCAATATCTCTTTATCTTTCACTGATATTATCTCCATCCATCTTAATCTCTGTTGGAATCAAGAGTAGCACCAAGGCTCAGTTAGAGGAAGTGAAACAGACATCTCTGTATTGCTTCTCTTGATCTCTCAGTCTTTCACGTCTGTCTCTACCATTCTGCTTCGTCTCTCATATTCCTCCTCTCATTCTGTCTGTCTTTTACCTGTCTCAGCCCTTCTGCTCTGTCACTCCATATTCCTCCTTTTGTTCTTTCTATTTTCATTGCTTTCTTTACCCTCCCACCCCTATCTCTCTGCATTCCTTCTCTTATTTTCTCTGTCTTTAACCTCCATCTCTACCCTTCCGCTCCGTCTCTCTGTATTCCTTCTCTCATTCTCTCTGTCTTTAACCTCTGTCTCTACCCTTCCGCTCCGTCTCTGTATTCCATTCCTCCTCTCGTTCTCCTTCTCTGTCAGCGCTGTGTCTTCTGGTCCCCTGGTCACACAGCATGAATAGGACATCACTGATAGGAGAGCTGAGGTGCGTCTGGACTGACAGATGAAGAGCCTCCACTCTCGCACTAGAGAGAATGGGATGGGCTCAGAGGGGCTTTAAAGTAGCGTGTGTGTGTGTGTGTGTGTGTGTGTGTGTGTGTGTGTGTGTGTGCATGCGCGTGTGTGTTTAATTTGAGCTCTCCAGTCCAGCATGCATATATAATATAATATCGTCTCATTTTCATCTTGTGCTCATCATGAGAGACGCTCTTTGTCTTCTGTCCCTCTACCATCCATTACACACATCATGATCCTCTTCCATCTCTCTCTCTCTCTCTGTCTGTGTCTGTCCCTTTTTTTCTTATTTTCATCTCCGTACTCTCTAAGCTGTCTGCCACACACACATCTCTCTCTCTCTCTATGGCCTTTTTCCATCCCTTCCACACACATCTCTCTCTCTCTATATATATATATATTCCCTTTCTCCATCCCTCCCACACACATCTCTCTCTCTCTCTCTCTCTCTCTCTCTCTATTCCCTTCCTCCTTCCCTTCCACACACATCTCTCTCTCTCTCTCTATCCCCTTCCTCCTTCCTATCCACACACATCTCTCTCTCTCTCTCTCTCTATCCCCTTCCTCCTTCCTATCCACACACATCTCTCTCTCTCTCTCTCTATCCCCTTCCTCCTTCCTATCCACACACATCTCTCTCTCTCTCTCTCTCTCTATCCCCTTCCTCCATCCCTTCCACACATCTCTCTCTCTCTCTCTCTATCCCCTTCCTCCATCCCTTCCACACACATCTCTCTCTCTATATATATCCTTTCTACATCCCTTCCACACACCTTTTTCTCTCTTTCCTCTTTCTCCATCTCTTCCACAGATCTGTCCCTCAAATTTTCAATTTCAAATCCCAATTCAAAGCTTTATTGCTTTATTAGCATGGCTGTTTAGAGACAGTGTTGCCAAAGCAACAACATACAAATAATAATCCTTCTCTTCCACACATCTCTCTCTCTCTTTCTTCACCCCCTTCATTCCTCCTTCCCTTATGTTCCTTTTGTTGTTATCTCTCTGTCCCCCACTCTTTCAACCTCCCTCTTCTCTTTTCTTCTCTCTCTTCCACCATCCCTCTATCCCTCTACTCCATCATCTATTTTTACTTCCACTTCTCCCTCTGTATGGCTCTCTTGCTCCAGATATCTATAGGCTGCAGTGCCACAGTTCAGTCAGTAATGTGTGTGTGTGTGTGTGTGTGTGTGTGTGTGTGTGTGTGTGTGTGTATGTGGCTAATCTATTCATGGAGTCTTTGGAGGGTGCATGGGATGGTTCACGAGCTAGCCTCTTCAGCCCATTTGTGTGTCTCTATGCTATGCAAAGTTACACATACACACAGACAGAGAGAGAGAGAAAGCATGCACAAGAGTGGGAGAGATTGAGGATTAGGAGAGAGAGAGAGAGAGAGAGAGAGAAAATAGGCATCCTCCTAAAAGGAGGATAAATCTCTCTCACACACTCTTTCTCTGCATTGCTCCCTCCTCCTCTTCATCTCTTGCTCTGTCTCCCCTGGCCCATTTACATAAACAACACACACACACACACACACACACACACACACAGTCTTCATGAGTCAGCTAGTTGGGAATGCTTCCCCAGAGAGGAAGGGGTGTCTTAGAGCCACTTTATTAGGAAGAGGATGGAGGCCTCCTGCACACACACTGTTACTGTGAAGCAATGGAATCCTGCCAGGCGGAAAAATCTAGAAAACTGGTGTGACAACAACAACAGGCTTACTGCAGAGAGTCCTAGTCCCACTACAACCAGTGACTTTCTCCCTTTCAATCTCTCTCTCTCTCTCTCTCACACACACACACACACACGCACAAATACACACACTTAGCATGTACCTCCACCCCTCACACACACACACACACACACACACACACACACACCACTTAAAATAGCAGTGAATCATGCATTATTTGTGCTGTGAGAGTCAGTGCAGTGGGCCGCAGTATTTAGTTGTGTGTGTGTGTGTGTGGCTCATTGTCTCACATTTTTCATGCCCCTCTTATTTGGTGTGTGTGTATGTGTGTATGTGTGTGTGTGTGTGTGTGGGGGGGGGGGGGCACATTTCTATGTGGTCAGACTGGGTTTACAAATTATTTTTTTCACATCTGATTATGTTTGTGTCAGGCTGTCTGTGGTTCTCTCTCCGTGAATATGCTTAGCAGTTTTCTAGTGAGGTGTTTCTGTTTGTATGTTTGTGTGTTCATAATTTGAACATGATTTGAAAAGGTTTTGAGTGATGAATTATTTATTTTTCTCAGAATGGGTGGTGTGGTTAAAATGCCACTAGTCAATATCATGTGTGTGGTATGTTTTTGTATGCGTCAGGTTGTTTGTGTGTGTGTGAGTGAGAGAGAGAGAGAGACTTGTATCTCTCTGTGTGTGTGTGTGTGTGTGTGTGTGTGTGTATGTGTAGTGTAGTATAGTGTAGTGTAGTATAGTGTGATATGCCATGAAATCAGTCACCACAAGGAGCTGTAGAGATGATAGCCCCCATCATGGCTCTGAATGATGAGTGTCTCTCCTGCAGTTTCTTCGATCCGTGGGCTGGCTGCTATTCATGACTGTACACTGCGGCTCAAACCATTGCACTAAGGAGTCCCTCTCCAAGGAATGAGAGCCAAAATGGCTCAGGTTTCTCACCACTCTGGCATTACAAAATCTTGTTTCTCTCAGTAACTCTGTAACTGAATCACAAATTGAAGGGGACAATGTAAAGCAGGGGTTCTCAAATTTCATTGGGCCAGGGGCCCCTCATGGAGCAGAATTTCTTTCAAGGACCCCTCATATTTGCAACAAAAATGTAACCACATAAGATTATAGCCATTTGTTCTTTCAGATGCTTTTGAACTCTTATTCTAAAAACATATTTTGCCAAAAAGATGTTTGTCAAATCTAGGCCTACAGTGTTTCTGTTTGTTTCACATAACTAAAAATAACTAATATTCATTCTGCTTGCAGTTAACATTAACGCTTAAGGAAAATGTTTTGACAGATTGATGTAGTGTATCATGAATGCTAATTTCTCACCAATGTTATGCCAGTGGGAGTAATGAGCACAATGTGATTATACTGCTCTATACGGATCTCTAGTATTTTTGTCCCCATAAGACAAGTTTATACTTTATAGCAAAAGTTTTCATGGACCCCCCCCACGGACCACAGGCACAGTAGAACTAATTGTGTGTTTGTCTGTGTGTGTGTGTGTGAGAGAGAGAGAGAGAGAGAGAGCTTTTGTGTGTAGGTGTGTGTGTGTGTGTGTCTGTGTGTGTGTGTGATAGAGAGAGAGAGAGAGAATGTGTGGGCTTTTTGTGTGTAACTGTGTGTCACTGGCACAGTGATGGTGTGCTGCAACACCTCCACTCTCTGTCTATGCACAAGAGCAGCCAGCAGAGATGGAGGAGGAAGGAAACACTGATTTATGCCTCACTTCCAGCTCTCTATCTCTCCTTCCACTCTTCCTCCTCTAATCTCTCTCTCTCTCTTTCTCCTTATCTCACTCAACATTTCCTCTCAGAGTATGTAGGTGTGTGTGTGTGTGTGTGTGTGTGTGTTTGTGTGTGTGTAACCTGTTCCATGCCACTGCCACTGCCACTGCCATAAATTGAGAGCAGGATCTGAACAATTCTCTTGTCACCTGTATATATGTGATGTGTGCCTGCCATTTGTGTGTGTGTGTGTGTGTGTGTGTGCGTGAGGGTATGTGAGCATGAGTATGTGCGTGTGTGCGCGTGTGTGTGTGTTTGTGTGCGTGTGCGTGTGCATGTGTGTGTGTATGTATGTCACAGGCACAGAGAAGATATGGGATAGTTTTCAGAAAGGAAGAAGACACAGACACAAAAAGGCAGAGAGAGAGAGGATGAGTGTCAGAAAGAGAAAGAGAGAGAGAGAGATAGAGAGAAGGAGAGAAAGGATGAGTGTCAGAGAAAGAGAGAGAGAGAGAGGATGAGTGTCAGAGAGAGAGAGAGAGAGAGAGAGTGAGAGACTGACACGTAAAAAGAAGAGAGAAATGGACAGTATGAGCAGTGAGTGAACTGAAATGGCTGAGGGACCCGTCTGCTGTCATCATGATTTTAGACTGCAGCCTGAAAAGTCTCCCTGTGCTCTCGGTCTAATGCACACTGTACATGTGTGCGTGCGTGTGTGCATATGTGTGTGCATATGTGTGTGTGTGTGTGTATGTCTTTGTGTTTTCCACAATATATAGATGCTATTTCCACAATAGCATCTATATCCTACAGCTG
>JAIFZK010000004.1:14775000-14780000 GCA_027481765.1 Tenualosa thibaudeaui | reverse complement strand
TCAGTGCAGCTGCTGAATGCATTTTTCAGTGTTCATGGTTCACAGGGGCAGATGCTGCAGAGGTCTGAAGGAAGAAGAGAAAGACGGGATCACAGTAAAAAGTGAAAAGAATGGGTGAAATAGGACATAAGAGGTTGAATGGGAGGAAAAGTGGGAGGGAAAAGGGAATAGAGGGAACATTGAAGGAGAGAAAGAACAGAGAGAAAGGGATTTGGAGGAGAAAAAAGAAAGAGAGAGACAGAGAGAGAGAGAGTAGATTTGAGAAGAGTGATGTGTAGCCTTAAGGCAGGGCCTCTTCTCTCTGTGGTCTTGTCTCCTGTCCTCCCTCAGAGAGAGAGAGAGATAGAGAGAGTGAGAGAGCGAGACAAAGAGAGAGAGAGAGAGAAGGACTCTGTGGAGACTTCCACCTGCTGCCTCTGTCGCAGGCTGACCTACATTCAGCCCCTCTCTACCAGCCTGGACAAACACTCCTGGAGTACAAGGGATGCGTTAGGGACAGTTTGTGTGTGTGTGTGTGTGTGTGTGTGTGTGTGTTGAGGCCAATCCTCTTGTGTTCATCTTTGTGAGAATTTGTGTTCATATATCCACTGGGGTGTATGTTTGTACCATCAGACTCTGTGTGTGTGTATGTGTGTATGTGTGTATGTGTGCGTGTGTGTGTGTCTGTGTATGTGTGTGTGTATACATGCTCCAGAATGAATACATGTACTGCTACCTCTCCACCTTTCCCCTCACATAATCCAGATGCTGATGCTCTGGCAGACCTTTGGCAGTCTAGCTCATTACCTCTGGATTTACACATGCTTCAGCTGAGTTCGGTTCCTGCTGTGACACTCAGACTCTCAGACGTGTCCCAGAAGTGACAAAGCGTCAGAAATAGACTAGGAGTATATTTTAAGCAGAGTGAAGGGGAAAGAGTCACTTCTGGTGGGCCTTGCTTGCAGGCCTGCTGCAGTGCATCTGGTGGAATACCAGACTTTTTAACTCGAGAGGAAGAGACCGAATGTGACAGCTTTGCCAAGAGTCGGAGAGCCAGGGAGACGGACTGGGTGATAATCTGGGGCGAGGCTTCTCTGTTTGAGGATTCTACTGGTGGGACCTGATGACATCACTCTGTTCCAGTACTCATCTGTGAATCCCTTTGAGGTGGAAATCAAGAGCCATGTATTTGAAAATGAGCTCCCTCTGAGTGAATCAGAAGAACCTTTTTTATTTTGCTTTTAGGGATGTTATGAATGGCCGTTTGAAGAGCCTGGCAGAAGTATGATGTTCTCTAGAGCAGACAGAAGAGCAGTAGAGCTATTTGATCATTAATTGAAATTGATCCTGCCATGGAAGTTGAAATGATATCGATAGAGCAAGTTACTGTCATGGCTTTAGATGATGGGAAACACCAGCTCTCATTGAAAGCATATTGCACCTGTAATAGCAGTATGGGATTTGGATGGGAGTGTTTTCTGAATAAATACACACAGAAATATGCACACACAAACACACTCGCATCAAAAACCTAGATTTGGAAACATAGCTCATGTAAAGAGTTTTCTAAACATCATGGCACAGTTTGCCAGGGAATGACGATATGATGAAGTAGACATATTGATCTATAATCCTTTATAGAGACTTATAAGCCATGACCTTGCTGGATCAGAAGATTGTGGGATTGGGCGGTGTGTGTGTGTGTGTGTCTGTGTCTATGTCTGTGTCTGTCTTTGAGTGTGTGTGTGTGTGTGTGTGTGTGTGCATGTGGATTTGTGCACATGTGTGTGTGTCTGTATGTGTGTACGTGGTGTGTGTGAGTGTGACCTCTGTGTCTCACCTGAGTGTGTGTGTGCAGTGGCGCTGGGTTCCCATGGGTTACCTCAGACCTCTGATCCTTGGAAATCTGATTCGACTGTCCTGTCCAGTCTGTCAAGGACAAACATAGCTGTGTGTGTGTCTGTGCCTGTTTGTGTGTGTGTGTGTGTGTATCTGTGCCTGTTTGTGTGTGTGTGTGTGTTTTAATGATTATTCTGTCATTACAGTGATATGTATGTGTCTCTGCATTTAAGTGCACAAAACGTGTGCATGTGTGTTTGTGTGTGTGTGTGTGTGTGTGTGTGTGTGTGTGTGCGTGTGTGCATGCAAGCAAACGAGAGAGAAAGATAAAGCGAAAGAGACAGGGAATTTTAAATTTGAGCACTGCAGTATGTGTATTTGGTGAGAGGAGCTTATGTGTCTTTGTTGCCATTGCTGTTTGGAAAACCGGAACGGGAAATAGGAAAAATTCCCTGGGGTTACATACATAGCGTGTGTGTGTGTGTGTGTGTGTATGTGTGTGTATGTGTGTGCTTGTGTCTATGTCTTTGTGTGTGTGTTTCTCTGTGTGCTTTTGTGTGTGTGTGTGTGTGCATTTTTGTGTGTATTTGTATGGTGTGTTTGTGTGTGTGTTTGTTTGTGTGTGTGTGTGTGTGTGTGTGTGTGTGTGTGTGTGTGTGTGTGTGTGTGTTTAGGGAGTCATTAGGCACCCCTGCTGGTATTAACTCATAATTCGTGTGCTCACTCCAATCCCCCTGCATCCCCGTTAGCACTCAGCAACTTCAGCCTTTGCCACAGGCGGGATCATGGCAGATATGAGTGGAATTACCATTCTCCCCCAACACACACACACACACACACACACACACACACACACATCTGTCTCTTTCTCTGACAGCCCTGACTGATAGAGCCCCTGCTTTTGATTGCATTAGATTTAATACAGTCCTCATCGCTCCTTTCATTACAGCTGATCTCAGTCTCTCTTAACCTTACAGCCACCATCATATTCAGAAGCAGTGCAAGCTAGCAGCTCAACACACACACACACACACATTCACACACAAACTTACACACACACACACACATAGACATAGATGAATTTTGAGAGGATGCCATAAAAGCTTGAAATCAAACAGCTGGTTGCAGAAAAGCCTGTTTTTTTTCTCTTATTAAAGAGAACTTTGAACTTAATTTGTACATTTTTCATAGTGCATTGGTCACATACTATGAAATATCTCCACAGCAACATGATCAAGATATTAACACAGGTTTCCTCACTCAAATGCTGCATTACCTTTGCTAAAACTCATGACAACGATACACTATAGCTACTTGGCTAACACTCGACAGCATCCCATCTTAAACTACACAACTAGCCAACTTTCACACTGAATTGTCTCTCGTTACTGGTTTCACATCCAGACAGCAAAGCTCTTTACAGTTAGTTCATCGAGCTGCTACCTCAGTCAGCTGATCTCCAGTAATGATCACCAGGATTAGGCTATTTTCTGCGAAGCAGGCATGTTGTCTTAACAATTTTTTTAAAAATAAATTCGAGGTGTGATTTGGCTCTGCTTGTAAATGTGTCTCAGAATGAAATCTTGTTATATAGACAATATATGTAGAGTACATAAACAAATATAGCAGCTAAATGAAATATAAGTGCAGGCTGTGGTAGAAACAATAGTCGGAATATAAACCCTAAAATTAGATCTCTCTTTCTCTCCCTTTCTCTCTCTCTCTCACACACACACACACACACACACAGATGCATACACAGACACACGCATATACACACACCTTCTCTCCTCCAGAGACAAGCCACAACCATTTATCCTGCTCAGTTTTTATTGCACCTCAAGGCTGTTAAATTGAAATCATGCATCATGTTGTAGCACGCTTATATGGATGGGTGTGTGTATGTTTGTCTGTGTGTATGCATTAGTGTGTGTCTGTGTGTGTGTGTGTGTGTGTGTGTGTGTGTGTGCGTGCGTGCGTGCGTGTCTGTCTGTGTGTGTGTGTCTGTCTGTGTGTGTGCATGTGCATGTGTGTGTGCGTGTGTGTGTCTGTGTTCGTGTGTGTGTGTATGTGTTAGTGGTGAGAGAGGAGAGACAAGAATAAAAATGCTTCTGTGTCAGTTCTTGTGCACTTTTATGTGCATTTTTATCTATGTGTAAAAGTGTGTGCGTGTGTGTGTGTGTGTGTGTGCGTGTGCGTGTGTGCATGTGGGTGAATGAGGACAGAAGACTGGAACATACAAAGACAAGATGTGCACAAACAATTATTCTAAACAATAAGTTCTAAGTTGCTCACCCACACACACACACATACACACACACACACATACACACACACAAACACACACACATACACACACATACACGCACATAAACATGCCCAGAAAAGCTTTCTGTCTTGATTCTGCACATAAGTACCAAGCCCTGGCCTGGTAATGGTATAATTTGCATGTATATTTCGTGCTATTTGTCCTAGAGCACTTTCCTTACTTACATCACTAAAAACAAACGCTGGTGGTGTTTTTGTGTTCCGTTGTGGTCCTGCATGAGAGGACAGCTGCCTGCGGCAGAAATCTCGAATGAAATTACCCCCACTGCGCTGCACTGTTCGCACTTTTCCGTTCTGAACACTTAATGGCAGCCCTGCGTGGGATGATTATACAGCTCACGATGTGTGTGTGTCTGTGTGTGTGTGCTTGTGCGTGTGTGTGTGTATGTGTGCGTGTGTATATATGTGTGTGTGTGTGTGCGTGCGTGTGTGTGTGTGTCTGTGTGTGTGTGCTGCTGCCCAGCTTTCAGCGTTGTATGTTTTCCTCACCACCAGAGCACAGAGGCTTATAAATCAGACGCCAGTGGTCAGTGAGGTGGGTGGAGTGAAGCAAGGCATGATGGGTAGTCCTGGGTGGTTTTAGACGTTCAGCCAGTGCTGTTGGCCAGAGTGACCTGTGAGTGACCTGACTCAGGTGACTGAGTTCAAGTGAACTCAGGTGCTCAGTCGTCCTCTTCGTCATCTTCTGTCGTGAGACACACATGCACACATACACACACACACACACACACACACATACACACACACAAACAAATTTTTCATGTACATTTTTCATATGGCTCTTTTCATGTACTGGATCAAGTGCATGGCGCTGCTCTGCTGGAAGCGAATTGCTTGATTGATTGTGATGGTGA
>JAIFZK010000004.1:14680000-14770000 GCA_027481765.1 Tenualosa thibaudeaui | reverse complement strand
CCTTATTCCCCTCTTCTCCACTCATGCTGTTCTCACTCTGGGTGAGGGGGATCAATAGAGGCTGTCCCAGATTGATGTGGGCCGATCAAACTAGATCCTCCAGCCTGCAGTCCGGGAACAGGTTGAGAGTGAAGGAGGAAAAGGCCAGGACCAGGCAAACGTGGTGTGTATGTGTGTGGGGGGGGGTATGTGTGTGTGTGTGTGTGTTTGTGCCTGTATGTCTCTATGGATGGATGTGTGTCATATGTTGACGTATATTAGTGTCTGTTTTAGATCAATACATCACATAGTGTGTGTGTGTGTGTGTTGGGGGGGTATTGATCCTGGTGCTGAGAGGGCCTAATTAAGTCAGGGGAGAAAGACAGGCCACACTGTTGCACTGTGCACTGGAAGACACCTTTGGAACAGACAGCAGGGGTGAAGGGATGAGAACTTTTGGGCTCTGGAGGAGAGATATCAGTTTGGAACCTGGATGCTTTGGGTTGGTAATGCGTCTCTGGGTTTACCCTCTACAGAGAAAGGAGTGTGCAGTGTATGTGTGTGTGTGTGTGTGTGTGTGTGTGTGTGTGTGTGTATGTATTTGTGTGTGTGTGTGTGTGTGTATGTGTGTGTGTGTGTGTGTGTGTGTGTGTGTGTGTTTGTGTGTGTGTATGTGTATGTTTGTGTGTGTGTGTATGTGTATGTATGTGTGTGTGTGTGTGGGGGGGGTGGGGGGGTGGGGGGGTGGGGGTGGGGCAGGGATAGGGGATTTTCTTCATATAGGAAGGGTAGCCAAAAGAGCTATGAGGAGCAGAACAGTGAATCTGACAAATCTTTTATTTAAACAGACTTGTGAACTCAGCCCTTTTCTTCCCTTTTTGATTTTCCCACTGTGCAAAGGTGTTAGAATAAGCTTGTCAAAGGACATTCTCTTTGGATTTTTTCTCACAAACTGCCACACACACACACACACACATACACACACACACTCACAACCACCTCTTTGATTTGTTGAAAGCTAACTGCCTCAGTTGTGAATTTTCACAAGATAATATTTTTGTTAATGTTCATGACAGTTAAATTACGAAGCAGGTGATAATCTTTTATGTGTGTGTGTATGTGTGTGTGTGTTTACAGGACTAAGGACTCCAGAGATGTGTGGACACTAAGGCTCGTTTCTCCATGGCTTACCGAAAGAGGCCAGGAGCCCAGACGGCTGCCATGGCGACCGAGCCCCTGCCCCCTCGCCCTTCCTCTGCCCCCTACTGCTTGGAGGACTGCCCCCCTGAGGATGCACAGGACCCCGACCTGGAAGAGGAAGTCCCTCCCCCACAACACCCCTGTCCTGACCCCCAAGACGCCGAGCTCCCCGACAGCCGACCCGAGACCCCCGTCACCCCCGAGCACGGCCATGAACACGGTGGAGGAGGCAGCGGTGGCCATTGTCACGGTCACCATCACCACCATCATCATCATCATCATGGCAGTGGTTGCCATGGCCATGGACACGGGCACGGTCACATGGACAGCCTGGATGACGACGGCGACTCCAGCTCAGATTATGTGAACAACACGTCTGACGAGGACGAGGAAGAGGAGGAGGAAGACTATGATGAGGGTCTGCCCGAGGAAGACGAGGGGGTGACCTACTACATCCGCTACTGCCCCGAGGACGACAGCTACCTGGAGGGCCCCGCCGACTACCACGGCGCCCCTGAGCCACCCCCACTCCCTCCGTCAGAGCCGGGCGACACGGACGAGTGCCAGGAGGCAGTGGAAGAGTGGGTGGAGGATGACAACGAGGAAGAGGAAGTGGAGGTGGAAGGTGAGGAGGTTGGCGATGTTCTCCGCTGCGAGGTTCTCCAGCAGGATGCCGACGAACAGCAACTCTATGATGGCCGGCCTGAGCCAGTGCTGGACCATTTGCCCCTCCAGCCCCCAGCTGCACTCAGCTCCCACAGCGCCCCCCTGAAGGAGGATGCTGGTATTGAAGCACATGGGCAGGAAGAGGGAGAGAAGGTAAGCAAGGACTACCTGCCCAATGATGAGGAGGAGGTGGAGGATGAAGAGGAGGATGAGGAGGATGATGAGGAAGATGAGAATGGTCGAGTGAGGCGAGGGGACGGACGAGGCTACGGCGGTGAGTACTACGGTGTCCCGGAGGACAACGGGAACTCAGTGTGCGTGTCTCAGTACCGGGGGCCAGCGGCAGGGGTCAGCGAGGGCACGGTGGTGCCAGGGTCAGGGGGTGAGACTGGCGGAGATGAGACGGAGGAGGACATCGACCAGATCGTGGCGGAGATCAAGATGAGCATGAGCATGGGCAGCTTGAGCAGTGCCAGTGGAAGTGCCAGTGCCGCCGACCAGAGCCCCGACGAGTTGGCACAGGACCCTGCCCCCGCCGGCACCCCCTACCCACCTGAGTCCCGCACCAAGCACCAGCTGTCTGGCTCTTACCCTCCCGGCCCACACCGCCACGACGGCCGACCCAAATCCCTCAACATCCCCCCGGCCCGACACACCCCAGACATGCAGAGGGGCTTCAAGGCGCAACAGCGCACCCCAGAGGAGAGGCAGAGATGGTCACAGGAACAGGTGAGGGGCATTGACTGGTGGAGTCGGCATGGATTGGAGTGGTCATGATGTTGAGTAGACTCTGTTGTTAGGGAGCATAGAAATGACTGACCAAAGATCTGGGTTGGCATGGAGATGTGTAAGGAAAGGGTTAACTTGCCACAGAGATGTGTGAGGAATGTTCTGTGTTTGTGGGAGTGGTGGAGCTGCGGTTACATCCCTTGATGGATAATCAGTTGACCCGGGTTTGATTCCCGAACCCTACTTGGCGAGTATGTGTCACTTTGGATAAAAGTGTCTTCTAAATAGCAGTCAACTTTACTTTATATTAAATTGGCACATAGTTGTGTGAGGAAAGGGTTAAGTTGGCACATATCCTAATGGGCATAGAGATGTGTGGGCATACAGTATAGTATGGCCAGTTATGGATATGCCCAGTTATGACTGGAATAGAAATTACCAGATGACACCATTTGGTATTATGTCCCAAGGCTAAGTCTCATCTACCACCTGTAGCTTGTTCCGTAGGATGCAGCCTGATAGAGCCTAAGGCCCAGGATCCACTGGTAAAGTTACTGATGCATGAAGTTCACATCACTATGCCATAACGATTTGTGTCTATGATAATCAATGGAATTGGCTACATCAGATGTGACATCGCTGCATACATTCTATAAAATACAGACCAGTCTTCTATATTTATTTTGACACAATGTGACTTAATTCTTCAGTTGCACAGCCAGTGTAGCTTTAGGGCAAGGCTGTTTTTTAAATCTGGTTCAGGAATTAATTTTTGCTTTGAATTATAAGGTCTGTGAAATATACAAATATAAAGACCACAGACATTCATTTTACCAGACTAAATGCCACAGATTCATAGTCAACACAAGTACACAAACGTTGTTATGGATGCAAGATCATGCGCACACATGCAGTGTAGGCTGAACTTCCATCATTTAGCACACTTCCATTGACTCCCATGTTATCACACATGTTTGCATTGACTAGGAATCGGCTCTAAGAGCAGAGTTGGCTCAGATCATTGGTACGATGAGACATGGAGTTTTTGTGTTGCCTTAGTGGGCATAGCGTTGAGAACTGCACTGTGGCAGAAATGTAACCGTTTGTTTTTTAAGTATAAAATGTGGAATTCCTGATCCCGTGTCCTTGTTGTTATTACCTCCTGACTCTATCGGGTGTGTTTGTCCCTCTATCCATCCAGAGTGGAAGTGATTAAGGAGTTTTTCTCTTAATGGCTAACTGCAGCTTGTCCTTGTGTGGACTGAACTTATGCGTTGGCTTAATGTACGACCTTCTTCATTGTTTTTGCCAGTGCATTTCCAACTGAACTGGGAAAGCCAAGTCAGTTATTATGAATGACTACAATCTGCCAAGTGTTTCCTTGTTTCTCTATCAGGCGCTACACTTTCACTGACCTCATTAGAGCCCACAGTATGTGGTGTATGTTGTCTAAGAGACTCATATTATCTGCTGCCAACACATTGGTCTGTTGTACATGGAACCAAAAAACAGAATGAAGTTTACACTGAACTACTGAACAATCCACTGAGAGCGTGAAATAATGCTCAGCCTTATGTAACATATTTTTGATTATTTCTCTTAACTGGCCAAACCAAACTCAATAAATTACTTATTAAATTTAAGATTTCAAAGATTAAAGATTTGAAAGATTAGACAACAGTACATTTTGAAAATCCAGTAGACCTGTTTTCACCTTTTGTGAACAACTGAGCTCATTTTGTGATGGTGAGCCTCCTATGGGAATAAATTACTTTATTTACAGTAGTTGTTGCATGTTGCATGGGATATATGATAGTCAACAGTGGGGCAGGTAAAAGGGTTAAAAGATACACTCCCTTACCTATGCTCCATTACTTCATCTTTTATCCTTTTTATTGTTATTCCCCCTTGTACTTGTAATTATTGTATTTGCATTATTTTAAATTTAGTATTAATAGCTTAATATTGATTAATTAATTAATTGATTGATAGATTTTTTTGTTAGAATCACATCATCATATCCTCTTGTCATTTCTTGATTTGTGTTCAGTTTAATTTTATGCTATACACATCAGGTTGCTATTTTGCATATGAAATTAGCTATGTAAATGAATAAATAAATGAAATGGGCTAAATAAGCAAAAACAAAATAATAATAATAATGGAAATAGGCTATGCAAATAAATTCGCATGTTGAATGTAGAGTGATTACTCAGAGACCAAGTGGGCTTATGCCCGAATATCCCGACGAATGGCATGCCTCTCGTCCAATCAGAAATCAATAAATTGCCTGACAATTATTGAATGGTCCACACAGACCTATTTGTTCCAGAAAGCAAAGTGTTAATAATAATTTACTATTAACATTAACGATCGTGCTGTATTGATTAATTAATTTAATGATTGATAAACTTATCCTCTTGTCACAGCGTTTAATTTTATGCAAAAACAATTATTGAATGAATAAATAAATAGTAAGCAAAAAGCAAAAACAATTATCGAATGTAGTCCACATAGACTAATTACTTACAAATAATATGATTCCAGAAAGCAAAGTAAAATGTTAATAATAATTTTGGAACTGTGGTAGGCAATAATCATTTTGTAACTGTGGTATGATACAAAATCAGTGATTTCTGCAAGCTCTGTCACTTTGGGGAAACCACTACCAAGATCCTCTGTAATGTTTCATATTAAAAACATGGAGAAAAAAAAGAATGAAAAATATCTCTTTTAAAGCAGTCTGCTTGGTACCATGTTTAAGGGGAGCATTGAGAAGATGGGAAGGTGTTTGAATTAGAAGCAAGAATAGTTAAGAAAGAAAAGTCATTAGAGTAATTACATCATTAATAATAGAGCCATTTAACCACAAGAGATGAGAAGGAGGTTTTATTAAGTGTCAGACTCAAACTAGGACTTATAAATCATCTGCTGTATCTTCTCTTCATTCTGAGGCTCCACCTCCCATATCAGACTAAAGGCTGGGGAGCAGAACATTCAATGGCATTCATAGCCATTTTCCTGCCTGTTGGATCCAAGAGATCTAATTTGGTTTGTTTTTGTTAGTTTTTTTCTTTTTTCTATCTGACTTTTTGAAGTTTTGTCTTGGGATTGGCATTTAAGAGGTTGCAGGAATCTGAATGCAATGTTTGCTGTAGTAATTACTGTCTCTGTACTCTTAGACAAAGATCAATGACTTGAATGATCAAAGTGAGACTTTTTTCCCCTCCTCCGGTTTCCAGTTTCGTCTCTGGATGCTTCATGATCTGTGATTAATACCTTGGGATGAATGCTTTGATTTAGAATTATTTTGTAATGGTTTACAAAATGTTTTAAAAGCCTCATTTCTAAGTAGGAGTTTCAAAAGTTTTCATCGTCTCTGTGATAAGAGCTTATTAATTTACTTGGTATTTTCCCCTAAATGTTTCCTCATTAGGCAAAAATATTTGTACATTGGAATTCAGTTGTGTGTGCATGCGTGCGTGTGTGCGTGCGAGTGAGTGAGTGTGTATGTGTGTGTGTGTGAAAATGTGACCAGTCAGACACTGCTTTTGGATTGGTTAAAGCGTGATTTGTGGTGAGCCTGGGGACTAAGCTGTGGGAGGGAGGTAGAAGGGTGAGTTTTATGTCTAAGGTGACACATTTCTTATTGGATTTTTACTGAACCTCTCTCGCAGAACTACCCTCCCCCATATCTTCTCTTTCTGTGTGTCCGTGTCCGTGTGTGTGTGTGTTACCAGATAGAAATTACTTGTATTCCATAGGACAAGGGACTCACCCTCCATCTAACTTTTAACCATCTGTACAGACCCCAGTATGCACGCCCCCACACACACACATACACACACACACACACATTAACATTCCTGAGCAGATGGTGGGGTGAAGACTCATAGAGGGATACTTCACCTATTCCGCTGTGTTGTATCGGGTCATGTTGTGTCAGTGTGTGTGGGTGTGTATGTGTGTGTGTGTGTGTGTATGTATGAATCATATATTTTAGAACTTGTGGAGTTATACATGTTGGAATGTGTAGAGTCACACACACACGCACACACACACACACACACACACACACACACACACACACACACACACACACACACACGTCTATTCTGCACTGAACAGATATCTGACTGTATTGTCAAACCATTGTGTTCCCTGATTAATCACACCTCAGTTTCACACCTATTTCCAGTCAGTCCTTCACTGGCCCATATCCTGACCTGATTGTCATTCTATTAACTCATACACCACTCTCAATTTGCTGTCTCCAGAGCCCGGGTGTGTGTTGATGTGTGTGCATGTGTGTGTGTGTGTGTGTGTGTGTGTGTGTGTGTCTGTAATGCTCTCTGGCCTTAGATATATCAGAGATGTAGTAATGGAAGCTGGCAGGGGACGTGGAGATGGAGACTATGAATCTGTTAATGGACAGAGACGGTTAACTCATGAGAGCTAATAAATTGCCTAAATGTAGAATGATTCTCTGCTGAGAAGGCAGGCACGCTTGGATGGCGGAGAGAGAGAAAGAGAGAGAAAGAGATAGAGATAGAGAACGAGATTGGGAGAGTTCATGAAGATAGGCTTTTTTTCAATTGTGTTTTATTTTTTTTTACTTTCATCTTTGTGTTTGTGTCTGTGTGTGTGTGTGTGTGTGTGTGTGTGTGTATAGATTAGTATACATGTACATTACCACTATTTATGTTCGTCCACCACCATTATTAATTCAGTTCAGTTCAATTATATTTATACAGCGCCTTTTATAATAGTATAATAGCATCATCATCATGCTTTATTGACCATCAGCATTAATTTACATCACAATCATTATCATCTTATTTTGGTCATCAATTTTGTCAATCAATCAATCAAGCAATCAATCAATCAATTAATCAAGCTCCCACCTGTGCAGAAGCACCAAAAGACAATCTCAGGCCATTAAACTAGGAAGATGTGACTACACTAATCACACAGGTCCCCAGGTACAGGACTGTATTTACTCTCTCAGAGGAAAAACACACACACACACACACACACACAGAGAGAGAATAGAAGGTCACACTCAGTAAGCGTGTCCCAGTGAATGCCAGAACCAATAGCGAATCCTCTGGCGAGACTCCTATTCATTACCTCCCATCATTAGACTAGGTGTGATACACTGAAAATTTAGAAATAAATCTCCGCTTGTTGCTGGAGCGACCTTTTTGTTTCTCCCCCCCCTCTCCCTCCCTCACAAGTGTGAATTAGTTGGGGGTCTTTTAGAGATGCCACTTGCCTGTCCCACTTAAATGAGGAAATTTGTCAGTGTGAAGCCTTGAGTCTGTCGTCTCTTCATTGTTTGCTGGGTCCTGGGACTGTTTGCTTGCTAGGGTTTTTCCCCCCTCAGTGATGTTAGAGTTTAATTAAGCCCTGATTGGTTTCTGCCCCACCATACCCAAGTGAGCACAAGACTTGATTGGTTGTCCTGATTAATTATTTTGAGTGGAACTGATTGGCTAATCCTGTGCAATGCCAGTCACATTTACCGCTTGCTGTTTGTTGGTTCTAAAATCAACATACTTTTTTTGTCCTTGTCAGGTGACCAACAATGCAGAACAGCCTAGGAAACAACAGCGTTCTGACCTCAATGTTCCACTGGAGAACAACAACGTTCCTGAGGTATGTTCCTTTCAGCAGGAGGAGTTTTCACACAGTCACCAACATCCCATTACACATCTCTGTGTGCAAGCAAAATCTAAGATGCGAGTGTTAAGGCTGTTCACTCCAGGAAAAACATCTAAGTTATCATTCCTGAACTGAACAGCCCTTAAGAGATTCTTTTTAAAAAGAAAAAGATATAGAGACTATGATAGAGCCTATCATAATCCTTATCAAGCTATAGCATCTCCATCTCCATCACAATCTCCATCGGTTCCTTCTCCAGCACCAGATGTGGAGTTGCAGCTACACTTATTAAGCCATTAAAGGTGGGCAGACACTCTGCAATTTCTCAGTCTAGTCCTGGCCCAGGTCCAGTCAGACACGATCCAAATGACTTTACAATAAGGATGAATTCCCATCCAATCTGTCATGCCAGCTGAGTTAGCTCACAACACCTGGGGCGAGTTCAGCTGGTGAGCCGTTTTGCTGCAGATTACTATGGTTTACTAATTGAATTGTACTAATTTGGCTGCAACGTAAGCAATGCTTTGCAGCAGGCTTCTGAGGTAGTTTCCTTTCGTTTGGTGTGTGTGTCACAAAAGTCACCCTGTAAGCACTGATGTGTCTCAAAACTCTGCTGCATTAACAAAGACAATGAGCACATACACCTCCAGATGAAAAATAAGAGTGAAAAGCCAAAAAAGAAAGTAATCCCAATATTTGTATATGCGTATATATGCGTAACAATTGAGGACCCTCTAAGATGGACCTGCGCGAGCAACACGCATTCAGCGCACCTTGAATTAACCGTGTTGCTACGTTTTGTGTATCTTGAACTCAACCCTGATTAGACGATGTCACAAACAGCATCTCAGCTCTTAACCAATCAAGTTTGAGCTGTTTCAGTCAGTACATGCTGTGTGAGCAGAGGAAAGACGACAGAACATGTATTCTGAATTACCATGTTGTTCACTTGGGTTGGCAGGGATTAGTTCGGCCTTGTTTGATGTTGATCTCCAGCAGGATAACTCCACTGTGCTGCATAGCGGATAGTGGCCTGGATAACTTCTGTTAGAGAACTCAGGGTGTGTCAAAGTCAAACAGTTAAATACTGAGTAAACCACATTAAAGTTAGATCAAAAACTAAGAATTTAGAGAGGTTTTTTTTCCCATTGATGAGAGGATGTGTAAGTCAAGAAAATATTCAAATCGTTAAGGTTACAAAGGTTATTCTCTACTGTTCTCTCTCTCTGTCTTTCTGTCTTTCCCTTCGTCCAATCTCTCTCTCTCTCTCTCTCTGTCTGTGTGGGAGGTCATGTAAATTTTTTTCTCGGAAATAATAAAAGTCTTAAACTTGAACTAACTTTTTATTCATTCTCTTTCATCATTTACCCAACTACACTAAACCACACTCAGGCCCAATGCTGGTTTATGGAATGCTAGATTTAAAGTGCAAAAATGAAACATCAAAGACAAAAAGTTCTTCCCTGCACCGCCTTGCTGAAAGCCTGAGTCGGATAAGAGTGTCAAGCTTTAATCAGTTATTAATGATGGAAGTTCAGTACAATACGTGGGGTGTGATGTGGTAGTGTTGCGGTAGGGGAGCTCTGCTTTGATCCAGAGAGGGCCTTAGAAAAAACATCTGGTGGAGACTAGTCACTGCCCTGTGTGTGTATGTGTGTGTGTGTGTGTGTGTGTATGTGTGTGTGTGTGTGTGTGTGTGTGTGTGTGTATGTGTGTGTGTGTGTGTGTGTGTGTGTGGTGGTAAGGGGGGCATGGAGAGGAGCCCAGGGATGTACTTAGTTAAATCATCAATTATATCAAGTATAACAATGTTATAGGTGCATAAAGGGGAATTTTCGGTGTGTGCGTGTGTGTTTGTGTGTTTATGGCTGTGTGTGCGTGTGTGTGTGTGTTTATGTATATTATGTTTTTGTGTGTGTGCTTGCATGCATGGTGTGTGTGAGATATTAGGTCCTGCTGGGAGCAAAGCACAGTAGCAGAGCAAATGAAATCTTCTGAATGAGATCTGCCTGGTCAGACACAGCTAGACCCTTTCTCTTTATCGCTTTCTCTTTCCTTCTGCCTTTCTTTTCTTCTGCCTCTCTCTCTCTGTATCTCTCCTTCTCTTTTTCACTTCTCTGTGTGTATTTCACCAGCAGGAGAACGGTAATGGTAAGGTATGTTTGACTACTACACACATGGAGCTGTGTGTGTTTGTGTGTGTGCGTGTGTGTGTTTGTGTATGTGTGTGTGTGTGTGTGTGTGTGTGTGTGTGTGTGTTTGTGTGTGTGTGTGTTTGTGTGTTTGTGTGTGTGTGTGTGTACTGACCTGTGAGGTGTGAGAATGGAGGTTTACAACTGTTTCACAGGCACCGGAAGGCTAGCTGGCATCTGTTACACTCACCCCACTAGACCTCTTCCCCATCCGGGTCATGGCACCACTCTAATGAAGGTCTTCCCGCACGGTCCAATCACAGGGCTGAAACGAGCATGCTAGGCAGTCGTACGAGAGACCCAGGCTGCCAGTCATCTGAGTAGCACATTTTTTTGTAAGGCGTTGGGAGGGAGGTTTACTAACATTGCACAGCTAAGCTAGCTGGCATCCGTTCCATGCGTGTGCATGTGTATTTCAGAAGACAATTCACCCATATGCTCCCATAACATTGTTATATATATGTATATATATATATGTTTTAACTAAGCATCTTCCTGAGCTCCACTACACTGCCCCCCTTACCACCACAGCGCACACACACAGACACACACACAGACACACACAAACACACACACACACACACACACACACAGCTGTCAAAACTCTCTAAGCCCATAGACAATGCTGGCCATGAAATATGAATGTGACCTCAACCTGCACTGTCTCACCACACCTGTCTGCTTTTTTCTTAATTGTGTGTGTGTGTGTGGTGTGCATTTGCATGTGTGTGTGAGAAAGAGAGTGTGTATGAGTGACGTAATCGTGAGTGTGTGTATGTGTGTGTGTGTGTGTGTGTGTGTTTGTGCGCACAGGGAGCGCTGCGATGCTCTTCTCTCTCCTCTGCCTTTACCTGAGATTCACCTTAGTCATTACATATTCTCTCTGTGTCCAGATGTAATAGCAGCACATCAACAAGACCTCTTATTCTCACTTCCCCTATTAATGTTGTCTGAGTTAGCAATCTCTCCCGAGCATTAAGGCTTCCACCCACTGGAACTGACTGTGCATGACTGCAACACACTCATGTTCTCTTAGGTGGATTCCTTTGTTTTCAACACAACTCTATACACCAACATCAAACTCTGCTGCCGCTGCTGTGGAGATTACCTTTCAGTTTTCTTTTTTTTTGTCTCTGACATTTTTTATTATCAAAGAATGCATGTCATTTTACACTTACAGTTTCATTTTGGTTTTCTTTTTCAGTTCTCTCTCTCTGTCTTTCTCTCTCTTTCTCTCTCTCTCCCTCTCTGTCCCTCTCTCTCTCTCTCTCTCTCCTGGCCGACACCCCTATTCTTCCCTGTTCCTTCTTCTGTAATGAATAGAGTCAAGTCCAGAAGCACTTCTCCCTGACAGTAATTATAATGAGCTGAAATACTTCCTGCCGCCTGAATGGCAGACCCGTTTACCAGGCCGCTCTTTCTCTGTCATTCACTATATCTGTGGAAAACTTCCAGAAACTTCTATAGAGGAGCACTCTTCACATTTGCACTGTTGTATTGTGCCTTCATCTTTTTCGAATGGGTGAGAGCACATCTGTCGCTCAAAAGGTCCTTAGCAGTTCTGATCAGTCTGACTTATCAGACTCATCTGCTATTATAATACGTATTGAATCAGTAGTCAGAGCCAGATAGAGGAATGGAATATTTCAGTCTAATTTAATATTATTTTTAGCGTATACTCTGCTGTTTCAATATTTTTCTATGCACCGTTGCAATAGATTTTACCGTTGCATTGATTATGTTTCTACTTGATGGATGTGACAAAACATGAACAAGCATGCTATTATTTCAGTATTATTTCAGTGTTTTGTACTTTTTGTCAATACAGCAAATCTTCATTTTTCACATAATCATTTACATTATACAAATTCCTGGCATTTTATTGGTGTTCAAAAAGTGTATCAAAAAGTCCACTTTCCATGAAATTGCACACTTGCCTTGTCTGGGTTTTCTCATTCTGTTTTGAGGTTATACAGTAATGCCTGTGTCATTAGAGACAGACACACACATACACACACACATTGCAGCACACACACACACACATTTTTTGTAATTTCCTTTTACCACATCTCATGTCATCTCATCTCTCCTTTGAGCCAAAGCTGATTTAATAATCTTTTTTATGTTATTGTGTTTTTGTTTGTTTGTTTGTTGTTTATGTCTGCAGCCAACAAAGAAGACAGCAGCCTTCCCCAGCTTTGTGGATGGTAAGTGTGTGTATGTGTGTGTATTTGTGTGTGTTTTATCTTCACTTCGGTTTTCTCTTCTCAGTATCGTAAAACCCCCATGTCTGCAACGCCCCCCCCCCCAAAAAAAAAAAAAACAACAAAATAAATAAACAGACCTTTGATGAAAAATTATAATTTTCTTCTGTAAGAAGATTATATTGTTGTAAGGAAGCGTGCCAGACATGTTCTTGCCTCTTGACTGCTTTTTGCAGTGTTTGAATAAAGATGTCCACTAACTGTGACGAGTGGAGAGAGTGGAAGAAGAGTGTTTGAGAACAGATTTGCTCATGTTCTGTGTTGTGCAGTGTCACTGAGGTGCCAGTACAGATAAGTCAGATTAAAGACTTTCATCAGATGAATTAATCAGACTAATGACTTTCATCGTTGCTAAAACACAGACATTCAGTGACTTGGAATATATATATATGAAAAATCTATGGAATAGGGCTGCATACTAACTATAAACTATAGAGACAAGTATAGCCAGCTCTCCCCTGCCTAAATTAAATGATTTAACAGATCATGTTTTATGCTTTATAGAGATAGAGATGTGTAGCAACTCCTTGGTTCTCTTTTAGTCGAGTTCGCCAATGGGAACATGGATCAGTGTGAATCTTCTGCAGTGTTGTCATAATTAATTTAGTTGTGGAGTAGTGTAGCACACTGCTAGAGTTTGCTCTACAAGTCCGTCTGATGAAGAGACATTAGAGCTTATTAGCTATGCAGTCAAAATCCCATGAACCAATTACAGCTGCTATTAGCTCATTACCAGTTTGTTAAAAAAATCCAGAAACAATCACAGTGACTGAATGAATTACTGTCTATGGTTGAACTATGGCTATTGTCTTTTCATTCAAATTGATTAAGTAACTGCAATTACAGTAAAACCTTTGTTTACACGAGTGATGCATTTGCTGCACTTCTAAAGAGTTTTGGTAAGAATTTAATGCTTCAGTTTAATTTAAAATCTCATGCTGGGGATGCCCCTGCAATGTGAGGTCAGTCATTCATCGGCAGATCCTACTTCTTCATTATTGTGGGCAGGGGTGCCAGGTGGGGTAAAGTTAGGATGATTCCAAGGGCTAGGGGGCCCTAGAGAACATTTTAATATTATAATCAATGTTTGGAGACCCTTTTATGTCATAGGGCCCTGCCACTGACTGTGGTCCTAGTTCCTAGCATAGGAGTGTAGAGTATGCATAGAGAATGCTCTCTGAATGGGATGAGAGGTGCGTGTTAAACTCGAGGAGACACTGAGTCTTTGGCAAGCATGTTGTTTGTGTTTGTGTTTGTGTTTGTTTGTTTGTTGACGCAAAAGGAATTGGTTATCTTCACACAGCAAAACCTGCAGAGTTTTCTCTTGGATGCTGAGGGGAAAGTGTGTGATCTTTTCATGTTGATGCTGTTGTTCTATCAAACATGCTGCCAGTTGACTGGGCTGCTTACTGCTGAGTGTGTGTGTGTGTGTGTGTGTGTGTGTGTATGTGTGCGTTTGTGCATGTGTATTGCCTGTGTGTGTCTATGTGTGTGTGTGTGTGTGTGTGTGTCTGTATGTGAGAGTTAGAGAAAAGATGATTTTGTGAGTGCAGAAATGAAAATGACTGCTGAAGGCTGTGTGTGTGTATGTGTGTGTGTGTGTGTGTCCAGTAAAAGGGATCTAAACACTACACAGATGGCTGACTCTTTATCTGTGACATTTTTTTAATACAGGGGGTATAATCTACATGAGAGATGCTCCAACTGATTTTGGGGGGAAAGTGAGGTAGAGTGAGAGATAAAAGGAAAGAGTGATTTAGAGAGAAAAGGGGATAGAGTGAGGACATGAGAGATGGAGAGAGTGAGATGGAAAGAAAGAGGGATGGAAATGCATTAAAAAGGGCACAGAGTGAGATTGAGATTGAGAGATTTTTATATTTTATTGAGAAATGAAAGGGTGAACGGAGGAGAGTAAAAGTTTGTAGTTTGTAGTACCCAAAGTAAGGGAGAACGAGTGCATAGAGAAGAACAGAGAGGACTGGTGATTAACTCATCTACCAAGGAGAAGTAAAATCTCCTATCCATAGACCACTGAGTTAGGGTCATTCTCTCACTCTCTACTCTCTCTCTCTCATCTACACTTTTGCTCTCTTTTGCCTTTTCAGTCTTTGTCCCTTGCTTTACCTTTCCGTTCTGTCTGTTTCAACCCTCCCCATCTTTCTGTCTCCTCTCTTCCACCCCTTACCATCTCTTGTGTGTGTGTGTGTGTGTGTGTCCCAGTAGAGCGGAGCATGTCATCCTCCCTAAGGGCAGTAAATCTCTTTTCTTTTGACGAGCACTTCAAGCCCATGCCTAACATCCCTCAGTGGGTGTCAGTGAGTCCACATCTGCATATCACACACACATGCACACACACACACACACACACACACATATATATATATATGAATGCCCTGAGCCTGACCCACCCACAGTTATGCCCATATTCATGGTGTTTGTGTGTGTGTGTGTGTGTGTTTGTGTGTGTGTGTGTGTGTATCAAAGCATATGAATAGTCCCCAGTGGTTGATGGGATTATCCTAAATTATGCCTCATGCCTATTTTCAGTCCCGTGACTGCCTTTGTGTGTGTCTCTCTCACTTGCACATCAATGATTAAACCCTATTTCTGCTCTTGGGCTCCAAGGTGCAACTAATTTGGGCACACATACAACCAATAATCTGTCCCGTGGCATTTAAACATTTTCACTTTTTGCTCCAGTGCATCTAAAATTTTGTCACTAAAACTTTGAAGTGTTAAAATGTCCAGTAATTCTTTCACTTTTCATTTTATACTGTAATCATGATCTATCTCAAACATGCCAGTAAGTCGTGAAGTCAAGTCATCTTTATTGTTAATTTCTCTACATATGCTATATATACAGAGGAATTAAAGGTGTGTTTCTCGCTATCCCACGATGAAGAAGAGATGCACAACAGATAAGACATTTTCATTTCCACACAGTAACTACAAAGATGTCCATTCACATTTACATTTACATTTACATTTATGCATTTAGCAGACGCTTTTATCCAAAGCGACTTACAAAAGAGGCTAACATTCAAGCTACAACACAATGAAAGAAACTAACAAGAGTGCATATGGCTAACAAAAAAAACTGCAGTATTTTAAGTTGAAAGTGCGATAGTGTAATAAAAGTGCAGTTTAAAAGAGAGATTAAGTATAAGAGGTTAGGTGTATTCCTGCTATTCAGAATTCAAGCCAGGAGATATTCTTGGAAGAGCTGGGTCTTCAAGAGTTTCTGTTGATCTGGTAGCACTTGGAAGCTCATTCCACCAGCGTGGAACAACACAACATGTACATACTTTGACTTTTGCAAATACCTGTCCATGCCTCTGTTCAGCTCTGTCACAGAACTCTAACTCCCGACCACTGTTGTATAGCCATGAAAACATTCGCAGGTGCACCAAACTGAAAGGAGCCAGGTACTCTATTGCAACCAATAAGAAGAGCTCTTCTGGAGACGTAAAAATTTTCTGATAGGTGAATTTAGATAAATGATTAGTTAATTAATTAATAGTTAATTAACTGTGTAATTTTGTTCATGGCACTGGATAACTAATCAGTAAGTGTGTTAATTTTGTGTGGTGTGAGTTGTACTTACTTGTCAAGGTTTTTGACCTTTCTTTCAAATGGTTGAGGGCTCTGTTGAACCTCAACAGGTGTGTGTGTGTGTGTGTGTGTTTCCATCCTTTATGTGCTTAAGTGATTGATCTGGCAGACCTCTACATTTGGTGACTTCAGGCCAAACACAGTCATATATTTCAGTTGCAGTTTGTTTATTTATTGCACAGTTTGATCAAGAGCTTTGGATCATTGCATACTTTTCTACAGACTTTGTTCTTTTCCCGGATCCTGCAGTCAGTTCCTGGATGATGCAATCTGTAGTCTCTCTCTCTGTGTCTCTCTTTCTTTCCTTCTCTCTCTCTGTATCTCTGTATTTCTCTAAATTTACTATCACTTTTTTTCCTCCCCTCCTTACTTCCATCATTCTCTCTCTCTATCCCTCTCCTCGTTACCTCCTCCAGTGCCCGGCCCATGTGAGCCAGAGGACCTTATCGATGGGATCATCTTCGCCGCTAACTACCTGGGCTCAACACAGCTGCTGTCGGAGCGGAACCCGTCAAAGAACATCCGCATGATGCAGGCCCAGGAGGCAGTCAGCCGCGTCAAGGTAACGCCCCCATGGGCCCTACGTCGCCCCGGCTACAACAGCCCCCACACAAGCCCTATAGATTCATATAGCAATCTGTGTAGGGTTTCACTCTGATTCTGTCCACAGGTAATGCTATTCACTGGACATGGAAACACCAAGTGGAAATAGCCTACCTCTAGCACACTAATAGGGTTGTTGTTGTTGTTTCTGTTGTTGTTGTTGTTGTTTGTGTTCTTCCCTTACACAACCTTATTCTAAACAAGTTTCTGCCTCGGTGTTACTCTTAGCATGCATCAGTGTGTATGTGTAACTGCTGATAAGATTGTTAATATCTCTTAGGGTGTAAGCAAGGTTGTCTGACATACTAGAAAAGCACACACACACACACATACACACAATAACCCCCCCACACACACATGCTCACAGAAACTCACACAAACACCACACACACACACACACATGCACACACAAACGTTTTTGTAATGGGTCAGAAGCATTTGTTTACACCCCAGGAGGTTCAGCATTAGCAGTTCCAGGAGTAATCATATGATAGAAAAACATAATCCCCACATTCCCCCTGTTTGATACTTCTGGACCCCTTAGCTCTCTGTTAACATGCCAATGGTGTTCCAGTCTGTGTTTTAAATTAAATTGGAGCATTGTCAGTGATTGGATAAAGGCCCTTGGGGCTTTATCAGGAGAGATTTTGGAATTAAATCTGAGACAGAGACTTACGGTTAAATGCTGAACATCTGATGCACCACCAAACACTAGCTTGGCCACAAAAAAAGACGGCTTACAGCAATTTTTAGCTCAGTTGCTAAAGCTTCAATGCTTACTTTTACAAACCTAATTCTGGAAAAGTTGGGACATTTGGTAAAATGTCAATAAAAACAAAACACTTATTTTTAAATCATGCAAGCCATAAATTTGATGGAGACTAATGCAAAGACAAAATATCACTGTTGAAACCATGGAGCATTATTGTTTTGGTGGGGAATATGCGCTTAATTGAAATTTTATACTTGCAATATGTCTCAAAAAAAGTTGGGCTAGTAAAAGGCTGTAAAAGCTGAGTAATGCTAAAAACGACACAAGGAGGAACATTTCAGAGTTAATGCTATTAACTGCCAACATGTACGTGCATATAAAAGGCCACCGCAGAGAGGCTGAGTCTGTCAGAATTAAAGAATGCATTCATTACTCATTTATTATATGTGGAAATTTTTTTGTGGCAAAACACATGCATAAAATGTAATTCTGTAATGAAAATTATTGTTCATGAGATCCTAAAATGCCCATTGTCTATGAGCACACTTTGACACTCCAACCACGAATGCTGGTGAAAACTAAGCAAAGAATATTTTATATTTCGGCATGATCCTGAGGTTTAACAGTCTTATTTGGGCCCGAACTTATTTCAGTTGGACCCAAATGTGTCATGTATGAGCAGGCTAAATTAGAAATGACCGTAAATATCCCATGCAACAAAACAAAATCCCATTTCAAAAACTGATATGTTCTCCTTGGACTATAGTCAAACAAATATGCTGATTGCATAATTTGACACTTATATAAAGTTTACACAGTATCTCAAGGAATTGGGTTTGTACCTGAGCAGTGTAGTATTTGTGTAGGAGAAGTAGAAGCAACGTTTTTCTCAGGTGGATTTGAGTCAGCAGAGACTGGTTGCTGACCTGTAATTAAACTGCCTACTCAAATGGCCCTTTGGACACTATCTTGCTAACGCAGTTCAAGGTTTCAACCATCTGACTGCTCTGATAGACCACCAGCAGTTTTGCCAGATAGGACCCTGCGAGTGTCATGATTGGTTAATAGGCCTTCTGGGCCTTTTCTTAAATTTATTACAGCTGTCCTGGTCATGTCTGATTTTTCCCATTTGCATCCAATGCATTCTGATGAAGGAGGCAGAGGGGCCTCAGATGTTGGAAACCCATTGCCCCTGGCTGTGGCCAAAAGGCTGGTTATTTCCTCCCAATACACAATTGCTGTTTATGTATGAGACAGCGGTACCATTGGAGGCAATGAATGTTAACTAGCACTGTTACTGTTGGAGCATTAGAGCTGTGTGTGTGTGTGTGTGTGTGTGTTTGTGTTTGTGTTTGATGACAGCGCCCACAGATATGACAAACAAACCACAGGTGCCGTTTATGTTTTTTGGGGGAAGGCGTATTCTATTTAGCCCAAAAGCTAAAGAGGTTGTTACTGTTATCAGTAGCAGGCTTGTGTGTGCAGGAGACATATGTTCTCCCAGCAACTCAACAGGTACAGGGGGAGTCTGGATGTTTCCGTAGCCTGGGAAGTTGCACCTGTTGGCAACCGTCCCAGACTTGACTGTCATAATACACTTACTATATCAATGCATTGATGTTGGAACAGAGCCTGAGGGCTATATTAACACACTTCTGTCCTCCAGGAGCTAATTCGCTAAAAGCCAGACAAAGGACAAATAGACGTGCGAATTCATAGGTACACACACACACATCCAGACACAGATGTTCAACCCTGCCAGACTTGGCCTTGGTCAGTCAGCTCAGCTTTCTTCAGCACACACACGCTCACACTTCCACCCTGCTAACACACAAACAGCAAAGGCTATCGATGGGAAACCAAGAAATCATAGGAACGGTTCAGTAATTTCTTTAGAGTGTCTCCAGTCTTTCTTCTCCGTCTTAGAACAGAGTCGGCCTCTTCGCTCCTCAAAGAACCGCACTCATCCTTGTCCTGCCCTCTCTCTCTCTCTCTCTCTCTCTCTCTCTCTCTCTCTCTCTCGCTCGCTCACTCTCTCGTTTATAGAGAAGTGGGGAGTGTGGGAGAGGTGAGAGTGGCATGTCTGAGCAGATGAATGGGGTTGTATGTCACTGAGGATGGAGCAGTTCATACAATTACACACGTGCACACACACACACACACAGAGAGGGATGGGATGCTTGGTCTATGCACACATAGACAAACACACACACACACACACACACACATTCTCACACCCATGTGTTTACACAGGTAATATCTGCACAGTGTGGCACTCTGCCGCTCTACCTTTCCAGTCTGAAATCGAACCCAACCAGCCAATCATAGACAACAGAGCTGAACAGAGACCGGCCACTTCAGGAAGTAAAAAATCTCATTTATTTTCTTCATTGAGAATTTGATTTTTAAGACACACAACTGTAACCATCCAAGGCAGACATAAACCCTGCTATGAGAGATTGAAACTGCTGTGCACTCTGTTGACAGTGTAGACACCACAGGTTCATATGATCTCAGCCTGTTTTTGAGAAGAGCATGTTTTATTTCTTTTTTCACAAAGAACTGCACTAAAATAACCCGGATAAACCACACTAATGCCTCTTTAAACAAGATGGCAGCTTGAGGGAGTGATGTGTTGCAGTCCAGTGAAAAAAAGTCATGTTGTCATGTTGTTAGTCATGTTGTCGTGCTAAATTCAAGAAGCGGTTTGGTAAAGAATTTGGGCAAGTGGGAAACGATATTGTTTACAATGGTTGATGGAATAAGTAATTCTTTCACCCTGAAAATAATATCTGTAGTCATCTAACAATTTTCCTGTTTCTTCAGTTTATTTAGCAAAAAATGTAAGATTTTTTTGCTCATCATTCAGTCCACAGTCAATTATAATCTAAGCTTATTAGAATCCGGTCCAAAAAGTCCTCACATACAGGTTTTTCAAAAGATCAGTGGAGAAAATGAGAAGAAAATTTACTTCCAGAATCTGTAGCGTTGCTAATGTGGGCAGTTGCTGTTCAGCTCTATCGACCAATGCATTTAAAAGACATAAATCTACTCTGTAGCCCAACACCAATCATTAATCTGAACTTAATTCTTGTGCTGTTTATTAGTTTGCCAAATCTCCTGTTGAGTCAACACTGTTCACTGCTCAACAGAGGAATGCTAATTTTGCAAATTTTTTCACTATTACTTCCAATAATGATTCAGAGCAGACTGAAGACTTTCAATTAATTTTAATGAATTTAATTAATTACTTGAAATAATTTGTAAACAATAAATTACTGAAACATATCTTACTGATATCGCATCCATTCTCCTGTTCTTCCATTTCTCTCTCTCTCTTTCTGTCTTTCTCTTTCTCCCTTTCACTTTTTTTCTCTTTTCTCTCACACACTCTAGCTAAATAGACTCATAGACCACACACAAATAGACCACACACAAGCACACACACACACACACACACACACACACACACACACACACACAACCAGAAAAACACATAAATCTAAATTATTATAATGCTTTTCCTGCATGTGTGTGTGTGTGTCAATGTGTATGTGTGTGTGTGTGTATGTATGTGTGAACTCAAGTATCTATATCCTGTATGCACTGATGCTTGCATACTGTGATTGTATTTTAAGCAATGTGTGGCTCTGCTATTGGAAAGACCATGTATATTGGAACTTTTACAGTAGCGGTCAATTGATGGCTGAAGACTAGTGTCTGAAGTTATGAGAGCATTGGGACAGTGTGTGTGTGTGTGTGTGTGTGTGTGTGTGTGTGTGTGTGTGTGTGTGTGTGTGTGTGTGTGTGTGAGTATGTGAATGCATACAGTCCTCTCAAACCTGGCCCTTCTCCCTTATAAGCAAACAAACACGTGTTTGCATGTCTTATTGTTTCAATGTCGTTTACTATGAAGAGAAAGGAAAAGCTGATTTGAGGCATTTGATTGCTGTTTTTTTGTATCATTTTGAAACAAAAAAAGACACTATCTTTTTTGTCTGTGTCTCTTATTTTTCCTTTCCTTTCTTTTGACCTTTCTTTCTTTCTTTCTTTCTTCCTTCCCTTCTGTTTCCTGCCCTGCCTGTTTGCTGCTGATGTGTGTGGCGACACCCACCTTCCCAACCTGACCCTTTGACCCCTGATCCCTGACCCCCCCTCCACCCCCATTTGTCCCTACGCCACCCAGAGGGTACAGAAGGCTGCCAAAATCAAGAAAAAGGCGGTGTGTAAAACTAAACAAACAAATCCTGTCCATCCGTAGAGAGAAACACCTCGAGCCATCCCTATCATTATCCTTTCCATGGCATTCATGTGTGTGTGTGTGTTCACTTTGATCCTAGTGTGTGTAACTATACACACTACAATTTATGCATGCTTTAATACATCCATAGAGATGTAGATTAATACCCCCCTCCATGTGACCATACCTTACCTTAACCTTAGCTTGCTGTCTCATGTTCGTTGTATTTTTGGGGGTGTTTCTCTGCCTGCTTGTGTGTGTGTGTGTGTGTGTGTGTGTGTGTGTGTCTGTGTGTGTCTTTTCTCATCATCTGCGCATGCGTGTTTCATTTGCATGTGTGCATGCATGCTGATGTCCACTTTTATTGGCGTGTGTGTGAGTGTGTGTGTGTGTGTGTGTGTGTGTGTGTGTGTGTGTGTGTGTGTGTGTGTTTGACCCTGAGACAGTGTCTCATGAGCCATTTCTGTGCTCCAAGAAATGCCAAACATGTCCCCAGATGCTTCTCTCCCCGGCTAAGATTCAGAACCATTCCTCTCAATGTCAGCCTAACAAGACCTCATATTGCTACAAAATTATGAATTCTGTTTTGTTCCATATGAGTTTGGTTTTGCAAGCCAGTAAATGCTTATTAGTCTAATTCATGTTCCCTGTGAGCACAGTTACTGTGATGGAATCCTAATGTAATTAGTTGTCAGCAAAAGCTAATTGGTTGTGACTGGTTGGAGCAATCCTTTTGCTTTTCTCTGGCACTGATAAATTAAATAAACAGACACGCCATCCCATAATGCCAGGCCCACTCAGGTGATGTCAACACTGATTGTGATTGCCACGGAGATGCCTCTGACTCTGGCTTGTCAATCACTGTCAGTCTTGTCTCTCTCTGTCCACTGTGTGTGTGTGTGTGTGTCTGTGTGTCTGTGCCTATTTATATTTATGTTCTGTATTTATATCTGTATCTCACTGTGGGCTGTAAACATATGGTTCTGGAATGGATTCAACTGAGATCCGGCTGAGTTTTGGGCAAAATCAGTTCCATAGTCATCTGTTCTCAAGTCTGTGTGTGTGTGTGTGTGTGTGTGTGTGTGTGTGTGTGTGTGTGTTTCCTACCATCATGCTAAAGCATAATGCAAACATGGCCTTGTCAGGTCAGACATGATTGACTGACAAACTATCAGTGTGAATCCTGCTATTGTTTGTTTGTTTGTTTGTTTGTTGTCTAAAATAAACACCACAAGACACTTTTAGTTTGAGGGGCCCTCCTGTGGCTTTGCCCTGCCTGACAAAACACATTCATCCTGTCCTAACCTTACCTTTCCACCACACACACACACAATGAGAGTATGATTTATAAACAACCTTCTAAAACTAGCCCAGTGGCCCCAGTGTGTGTATGTGTATGTGTGTGTATGTCTGTGTGTGTGTGAGAGAGAGAGGTTATATGTGCAGTATGGGCCTCTTGTGGGTCCTTAAAATAAAAGTGGACCAGTGGATGTTAATGTATGTCTCAATGCACATCTCTTTATTTCTCTCCTGTCACCTGTCTCTCTTTCTCTCCTCCTCTCTCTCTACCTCTTTCTCCATTATTTTTCTCTTTCTCTCTCTCTCCATCATCTCTTTTCTTTATCTTTTATGCCATAATCTTTTTCAATTACTTTCTGATTTCCTTACTCTATATCTCTCATTATCTTTCTCTGACTCCCTCTCCCTCTCTCTCTCTCTTTCTCTCTTTCTCTCTCTCCCCTTCTCTCTGTAGAGTCCAGATGGTGATGCTCAGACTCTGACAGAAGTGGATCTCTTCATTTCAACCCAGAGGATCAAAGTCCTCAATGCAGACACGCAGGTAAGGGGGGACACCACACACACACAAACACACACACGTAATACTTACACAAACTAACGTGCAACCTCAACTTGGAGACAGATCACAGAGTGCCGTTATAGAGCATTGCTCCCAGAGCCATCAGTGTGACACTGTTACCCTCCCCTACAAACCAACAGAGGCCTCTGATTCATGATAGTTACATTACATTTGCTCCACAGATCCCCCCCCGAACCCAGCCCGGCCCTGCCCTGTCCATCAGATTATCATGATTACATCACGGGGCATTTGTGCGGGGCATCTCATGACGCCACACCATGTAGCCATGTTGCTCCCAGATGACTCCCCATAAAGCACAGATTAGTGAGCACTTTAAGTCGAAAAGCCTTTGGAGCGAACATCTGTCATTGGCGGCGCCCGGCGCTGGCCAAGGCTTCGGTGGCGCCAGGGCACAGTGACCTTAGCTGGGCAGAGGGCGTGAGATGGCTGTGCCAGCTGTGGGGGCATGTCAGCTGGCCAGTGGGAGGGGTTGGTGGTTGGCACTAGAGAAGGTGCCCTCTCTCTCCACCCAGGGGTCAGCTGACACACTGGTAATGGATCAGGAAGAAGCCTTGGGATAAAGGGAACGCTGAGGACCAGAGGGCTTGACTTGCTTAGTAATAAGCATAGGGATGTTTTTTTTGTTGTGTGTATGTATGTGCATTTGTCTGTCTATGTGTGTATGTGTGTGTCTGTCTGCGTGTGTGTGTGTGTGAGAGAGAGAGAGTGTGTGTGTGTGCGTGTGTGTGTGTGTGCGGTTTCTCCTCTCCAACCTTTTCTTCCCCATTTTGCCTCAACCTCTCCTCTAATCACGTCTCTTCCTCTCCACTCCTCTCCTCTGTTGTGTGTGGGTCGACTGGCAGAGTACTCTGATCTGTTCTCGTACTGCAATGCAGTGGCTGGCTGCTTTCCCTGCCTTTCTGTCTTTCTTTCTCTCTTTCTTTCTTTCTTTCTTTCTCTTTTGTGTCAACATAATGTGCTTTATTGGCACGACTGTGCATTGTACAATGTTGCCAAATCTTTCTTTTTTCCCCCCGTACCCCCACACCACCCAACTGTGTCTTTGGCAACAAGTCACAGCTACCCTTGAGACACCAGAGCTCACTACTCCTCCAGCGGCAGTGACAGCACTCAGACATATTAATTAGTCTGGCCAATGAGCAGGGGGCATGGCCAGGGGAGGGTTGCCAGGGTGGTGTGAATTCAGCCAACAACAGCTGGCTCTATGTACCACATAATAAAGCAGCAGGACTTGTAAAGCAGGTCATTCAGTTCAGAAGACTTAGAGGTAGGGATGGTGGGAGTGTGGATGCTAGAGTGTGGTTGCCAGATTTCTACAGATTTACTCCCACTTTAAAGATCAAGAGAACTGAGTGGCAGGTTGGTGGGGATTCTTGTTATAAAAGCTGAATTAAAGTTGTATAGTCTATTGCATCACTTAACATTATTCTACAAGAGCACACCCCTCTGTGTCTGTGTGTGTGTGTGTGTTTGTGTGTGTGTGTGTAACTCAGAGTAACATCACCACAGTAACTGATCCACAGTGGTTTCAGGGAGCTTTGGAGGATTTATTTTTGGGTGCCTTAGTGAGTAAGTGTGTGGTTGTGTATTTGAAGCCTTCTCTGGCTTCCATGTATGTTGTTCCAAGTTCCATATGTTCCATGTATAATGGTACATTTTTGGTAGTGAAGGACAGTCATACATGCTAACCATGGTTAGCAGCTTTTCATCATTTTTTTTACTAGTATAGTGAAGCCAGCCTGTGTGTGTGTTTGTTTATGTGTGTGTGTGTGTGTGTGTGTGTGTGTGTGTGTGTGTGTAGCCAATTAATGTAGCTCACACAGCTATGTCTGAATGTGTTGCTCAGGAGACCATGATGGACAATGCTCTGCGGACGATCTCCTACATCGCAGACATCGGGAACATTGTGGTGCTGATGGCACGTCGGCGTATGCCCCGCACAGCCTCACAGGACTGCATTGAGACTACGCCTGGCACACAGGAGGCAAAGAAACAGTACAAGATGATCTGCCACGTGTTTGAGTCAGAGGATGTAAGTGTGTGTGTTTGTGTGTGTGTGTGTGTGTGTGTGTGTGAGAGAGAGAGAGAGAGAGAGAGAGTGTGTATATGTATGGAGATGTGAATAAGTTTGTGCGTGTGTTTTGTGTGTGTGCGTGTGCTTCTGAAAGAGCTGTGCTGCTTTTCTAAATGTGATATCGAGTACACAGCTAATGTTACTGATGTTAAGAGAATATGAATCCTGACAGATACTGCATCTGATGTGTCTTTTGGAATAAACTAGGGGGAATGCAGGGCCTTTTATATGGACATCAAAGCCAGAACTGCTGTTGGGCCTACCGCTTCCTAAATATGCCAGCACAGAGTCTGCTGGAAGACCCAGGGTGGCAGACAGCTAGTGATAAACTTTTTTTATGTTTTAGAAAACATCACTTAAACCCACACACACATACACATACACACACACTGGCACATAGACAAACACTGCTGGTGTTTTGGGATACGGTAAATCAAAGAAACTCCATCCCAGAAACAGCAGAGGTGTATCATATCCCTGCTCTCCTCTACTGATGTGCCCAATGGGGGGTTGCACTGGCTCCTCAGTTAACACACAGATGGCACTTAAAACATCAGTCACTTTCAAAACTCTCCTGGCAGGCATATAGGCAGTGGATATTACACTACACACACACCACACATTACACACACATGCACCCACACAAACACACACACACACACACACACACACACCACACACATGCACCCACACAAACACACACACACACACACACACACACACACATGCACCCACACAAACACACATACACCACACACACACACACGCACACACACACATACACTCTCTATTGATTTGAATAATTCAGTTGCTCTGCAAGATATCCTCCTCCTCTCCTATCGCACCATGTCTGACATGCTGCTGTGAAAAATGAACAGCAAAACTCATCTTTATTCACTTCTCATTTTGTTCTCCATTCCCCACTCTGTTCATCTTTTTACTTTTCCCTCTCTTTTTCACTATTCTTGTCATTCTTTCTGTCTCTCTCTCACTCTTTCCTCTTTCTGACACCTCTCACCCCCTCTTTTTATCTTTCTCCTCCCACTCCCGCTCTGTCTTTCATTTGTCTTTCCATCTCTCTCTCCAGGCCCAGCTGATAGCCCAGTCCATAGGCCAGGCATTTAGTGTAGCCTATCAGGAGTTCCTGAGAGCCAATGGCATTAACCCCGAGGACCTGAGCCAGAAGGAGTACAGCGACATCATCAACACGCAGGAAATGTACAACGATGACCTTATCCACTTCTCCAACTCCGACAACTGCAAAGAGGTCAGACTCTCTCTCTCTCTTTCTCACACACAAACTTAGCTGTTTGCTCTGAGATTGATTAGATCGAGCTTCATTCTCTCTCTTGCTGTCCTTCCTTCTCTTTCTCTATCCTCGTTCTTGCTCCTCCTGACCCATCTGGATGGCCTGTGTTAGACAGAGAGCTCGGGAGAAGCTATTGGCTGAATGGTGGTCCTTTATATACTGAATAAAAAGCAGAGATCATGAGGTGGAGATAAACCTGCTTGGCTTGCCAAGCCACTTAACTTTGCAGATGTTCACATTTTGTTCCTTTCCAGATTATTTCTTTCTCTGGAAAAGCTCAGAGAAAAATAAAAGCAAATGTCTAAAAAACAGAAATGTCTAGAAAAAAAATAAGCATTCAGGTCTCTATCAAAGTGTTTTCTCTCTCTCTCTCTATGTGTGTGTGTGTGTGTTTGTGTGTGTGTGTGTTTATAACACGTGCAGATTTGGTCCGATGTGGGTTTTAGCTTTGTTCTTCTGTGCAGAAAGGTGGTTCATTTGTGGTCTACAGCTGCTTAATTCTCTGAAAATTGTATTTTATTTTTCAATCATCATTTTGTTTATTTTACCCATTGTTATGTCATTTTATTTTATTTTACTTACTGTTCTTTGCCTGACGCCCTAGCAGATATGATAACCCTTACAGTGATAGCCACACTTAAAAGTTGTAATTACTTGAACTCTGTTGTGTGTCGACAGTGGTGATTTTGCCTGCAGCCGTATCACCCACACATAGTCATGTACATCACACTGCAGCCTCACATTACACAGCTCATCATTTATTTCCCTTCTAGTTGCAGCAGAAAGTGCACTTTCTCTCACTCACAAATCCACCCCCCCCTCTCTCTCTGACAAGTTCAAATTTCTAAAATCAAATAAATCCCCCCCTCTCTCACACACTCTCAAATTAAAATTTTCAAATTTCAAATTAATCTTTTTTTTTCTCTGTCTCTCTCCTTCTTTCTTTCAAAATCAAAAGAATTCTCTCTCTTTCTCTCTCTCTCTCTCTCTCTCACACACACACACACACACACACACACATTCTCTCTCTCAAATTCAAATTAATTTCCCTCTCTATCTTTCTTTCTCTATGTCTCTCACCTTCTCTCTGTCAAGTTCAAATTTTCAAGTTCAAATAAATTCCCTCTCTCTCTTTCTCTCTCTCCATCCGCAGCTCCAGCTGGAGAAGCTGAAAGGAGAGATTCTGGGTATTGTGATAGTGGAGTCTGGCTGGGGGTCCATCCTGCCCACAGTGATCCTGGCCAACATGATGAATGGTGGGCCGGCTGCCCGCTCCGGCAAGCTCAGCATCGGAGACCAGATCATGTCCATCAATAACACCAGCCTGGTGGGCCTACCCCTCGCCACCTGTCAGGGCATCATCAAGGTAGTTACACACACACACACACAAACCTATTGCATCCATGTAAGGAAGTAGGCATATGAAAGTAGCCTGAAAGGAACTGTGTTTAGGCTAAAACATCCAAAAATGACCTAGCAAAAGAATGTTAAATACTCATATTGTATGTCAACTGTATGTAACGACAAAAACAACAACTCGCATGGTGATGTCCACACCATAGTTGAAAAGGACATGGCCTTCACTTCCTCCAAGTCTTGACATCACTTCCTGTCTGCCTGACACCTAGTCAAATCTGTACTGTTTGTGTGTGTGTGTGTGTGTGTGTGACAATTCAATAGCGGTAGTGTCTGAATAGATGGCATGTGTATAGGATTGATTGAGTCAGAAAGAGAGTAATGGTATTGGTAATACAAAGAAATGGGCTTCCAGATGAAACAGAATAGTAAATGACAGAAGAGATGAAAAGGCCAGGTTCGTGCAGGAGCACAGAGAGATGTAGAAAGCCTAATGTAAAAAATGCAAGGACATTTGCTTTATTTCTTTTTTCTTTAAATGTTGTATTAAGGAGAACCCACATACCAAATAGTGTGAGCAGAGCTAGACTAGAGGATGAAAAGGAATTAAGGTATCTTAACCGACCTCAGAGACCATACTAGTAAAGGAGTGTAACAAAAAGACAATAAGAAAAAACACTTGAAAGAAAATGGGACAAATGAGAGGGATGTCTGTGTAAAAAAGTCAAAGAGTATGGAATCTGTGTGTTTGAAAAATAAATACAGGAGAACTTTTTTTTTTTTCTGAAGTAATTGATTTTTTATGGGAGAGAGAAGAGAAATAGATTGAATAGAGACTTGTATATTGGAGGTGGAGGTGGAGATGGAGGTGTGTGTGTGTGTATGTATGCGTGTGTGTGTGTGTGTCTGTGTGTGTGTGTGTATGTATGATGTATGTGTGTTTGTGTGTGAGTGTATGTATGTGTGTGTGTGTGCATCTACTAAGTGTGTGTCCTGCTTGCTGTGTGTCCCCAGGGTCTGAAGAACCAGGTTCAGGTGAAGATGAACATTGTGAGCTGCCCTCCTGTCACAACCGTCCTCATTAAGAGACCTGACCTGAAGTACCAGCTGGGCTTCAGCGTGCAGAATGGCATAGTGAGTAACACTGTGTGTGTGTTTGTGTGTGTGTGTGTGTGTGTGTACATACACACAAACAAACTTAAGTTCAGTTGAATCCCTAGATAAATCTCCTGATAGTTGTCGGTAAATTAGCCATGGCATCTGGGGAACACCTACAGTTTTATTCACTTTTTAAATTCACCTTTACACTGCTAATTCCCTGCATATATCTGCATTCCTATCTCAGAAATCTGTTCATGCTGTGTATGTGTGTGTGGTATGTGTTTTAAAGTCACATTATCAGTGCCCGCACAATGTTGACCCCTCTGATGTGCCTCTCGGTCCCAGTCGCTTGTATAGAATTCATTTCCTCGAGCCTTGATCACTCAGGGACAAGAACAGTGTGATTTCCAACCTGAGGACTCTATATCTGCTACGGGTCTCTCATTAAATTAGTGGCAATGAATGAAAGCTTTAAGATTTAATGGAGAGCAAAGGAGATTAGTCAGACAGGCAGTGAGAGAAAGGGCTTTCAGAACAGTGTTCTCACTTTAATAGGTCTATGAAGAAAAGGGCAGTCTTTTCTGAAAAAGGAAAAAAACATTGTGTTTTAGAGAATGACCCTGACTGTAGAAAGACTAACCAGAGAAAGGGAACATCTCATGGAGAAAAAAAAAAAATTTTTTTTAATTTTTCAGTGAAAGCAAAAGACTTGAGTTTTTTTCTTTTTATAGTTTGTATGGCAGATGTTGCAAGAAGCACTGTCCTCATGTAACTCTTTTCCACTCTCTCTCTCTCTGTCTACACACAAACACACACAGATCTGCAGCCTGATGCGTGGGGGTATTGCTGAACGAGGAGGCGTCCGGGTGGGTCACCGCATCATCGAGATCAACGGGCAGAGCGTCGTGGCAACAGCCCATGAGAAGATTGTCCAGGCGCTCTCCAACTCTGTGGGCGAGGTAAGTCATGAACTCTGGAGATCTTGCTCTTTTTTCGATAGCTTCTCTTAGCTATTACCTTACCTTTTCTCTCTATCGTTGTCTCCAGACCATCTGATATGTTCTTCTTCCTTAGATCCACATGAAGACCATGCCAGCAGCCATGTTTCGACTCCTGACTGGTCAGGAGACTCCCATGTACATATGAACCTCTGCAGCCACCCAGAAAGGAGGGTGGGGACACTGCCTGCAGACTGCGTTTAACAGAGATGCATCAGTATCTGGACATCAGCAGATATGATTAATACACTCCTCGCTCCTTCCCTCCCTCGCTCTGGTTTCTTTATCATCCTGATCGGCTGCCATTTTTTCTCGTCCTCACTCCCATCTAATTGGTCCACTGTGTGAGTGGGTCATCCCCCATTGGTCCACTGTGTGAGCAGCTCATCCCTGATTGGTTCATTGTTTAAAAGGCTCATCTCATTGGTTCATTGTGTGAGAGGCTCATCCCTCATTGGACCATTGTTTGAGCAGCTCATCCCCCATCGGTCCATTGTGTGAGTGCCTCATCCCCCATTGGTCCGTGTGAGGGGCCCATCCTCCAGTGGTCCTTCTTGTGGATTTTGATCACTTAGTTTCACAAGATTCCCATGAGATAATGGCAATGTTATGTATTCATTTTTGTTGTTGTTTTTGGATTGTCCTGTTTGGTCTGAAGGGACGGGAATGGAGACAACACAGATTATTTTTATATGCTTATAAATATTTACATGTAAATCATTACATCATCTTGCATCCAGCCTGCATTACACTCTGTAAAACCCAGGTACCCAAGGTACTTGTTTTTATTTCTTCAGTTGTTTGTTTTCAAGAAAAGGCAACATGAATCTCATGTACATTAGCATATAGCCAGTTATATGACAACAAACTCACATACATGAAGAAGGGAGAGGCCTACTGTACAACCCTCATCTTGGCTTCATGAAGGGCTATACTTTTGCATGTCCACACACACGCAAGCTCCATTCACCTGTTATCAGTGCAGCAAACAGCAGATTAATGTTGACTGAAGTGTTGCGTTACTGTGCCAGTCATGCCTATGTAACGGTCGCTATCTACTCTTCAACAAGTTATCACAGCCTAGTAAAGGAAGTACATGTAATACATCAGCACTAAACACACATTCTGTCAAAAAACAATAGGTTCTTTGGTAGAATCCTTAAAAGTTCTACAAAGAGCTGTAATGTAGGGGTTCTTTTGTAAAAACCCTCAAGCCATCAAGATAGGTTCCAGTGTCAAATGTTCTAGGTGAAAGTTTGATGTAGAACCTCCTCATAGTGGAACTGTCCGAACTGTTTGATGACTGCATTCTATAGATGCTGTTTTGGAGTGTCAGTTCTCCTCTGTTGTTTTATTTATAAATTATAAATCCGTGTGGACAAGCGTGGATTTCTGAGGGCCTACTCAAAGTTATGTAAATATTGCAGCTGAATATAAATATGGATCTCCTCATTGCTTACCATGTCAAACCCATTTCAGATCATTAACCTTTGAACTGGTGTACAGAACTTCAAAGAATGTGTTTCCTAAAGGGCCACTTGCCATTCCAGATGCTCTTTTTCTTTCTTGCGGGCATTACTGATGGAACAGATGTTTGATGGCTCTTCTCTCATTGTTTTGCAAGAATCATAAGCTGTGTGTACAATGTGTGCCGTACAACACGTTTTACGTGCCATGTGTACACGAACCAGACAGCTCCTGGTGTATTGTAATAATAGAAAAATGTTTAAAATGTTACCTTATGTACTGTAAATTTAATTTCTTTTAAAAAACAAAAACAAACAAGAAAAATAACGAGAAAAACAAAAGCAAAAAGGGACATCAAATGTGTAACTGCAAAGTTTATTTTTTATGTGTGCAATGTCGGTTCTTGTGCATATGTATGTAAGTATGTTTGTATGTATGTGTGTGCGTGTGCAACCAGGCAAGTCCATGGTGAATGTAACTGTGTTGTTTAAGGAACAGGATGTTTGTTTGTTTATTTCTTTCTTTGGACACCTTAAGCGGTATTGGAATGTCTGTACAGAAAAAGTTAGCTTCATCTGGTGTTTTGTGCTCATCTTTACTCCTACTGTTAGTCTCAGAAAACATCTTCAATAGAGTGGTCGGTTGGTTTGATAGCAATATGGGTTCCACACTGTGACTGAATGCCTTGTGGGAGAGTAATGCTTTTACAGACACTGAATAAAATGTCTTGTATGAAGATGCAAACTCTGGAAGCTAACAGTGCATTATCATTACTAGCTGTCTGCATGTGAGTTTAAAGACATCATTATGTCAAAATAACAAATAAATCATAAAATAACACCTTGTCTACACGTCTCTTTTCTCACACAGGTGTTGTTAACTGAGGCAACATTGAAGTAGCTCATTGAAGTTGCTCTGGTAGCACTCTGGAAGGTCATTCCACCAGTGTGGAACACGAGAAGAGTCTGGATTGACCTGTGTGAGGTGTTGGCCGTGCAAGATAACGTTCCCTGGAGGAGTGAAGTGGCCGGAGGGTGACATAGGGCTTTAAGAGGGTATTAAGGTAGATGGGAGCAGATCCATCAATCACCCTGTAGGCCAACATCAGTGCTTTGAATTTGATGCAAGCAGATAAGGGTAGCCAGTGCAGTTCAGTGAACAGAGGTGTGACATGCTCTTTTTGGCTGCTTGAAAACCAGATGTGCAGCTGCATTCTGGATCGTATGTAGCGGTATCACAGCACAGGTTGCGCCTGTGAAGAGCCTGGAGTCTTCATCCTAAACAAGGCAAGCAGGCTACTCTATTAGGAAGCTTACCACTTCTAGCTGAACTTACCCAGGTTCACTTAGCCACTTTGCCTATTTGGAATTAGCCCACAGGGGGCAGTGCCCCTAAAAGTAAAACCATGTAAGCACCATTGACTGTTCCAGGGTTGACACTTAAGAAACCCTAAGATGGTCTACTACGGTACTCAGACTTCGGCTTCGTGCCTGCGGGCGAACCACACCCGTGAGGACATTGAACAACCTCGCTCCCACTCGTGTTATATTGCTTAAGTATATTGTGTAAGATATACATACATAGATGAGTACCGTAGGTAACTACACTCGGTTTTATCCAAGAGTTCAAATGTCAACTTACAGTTTTAAGAAACCGAGCTGTATTTTCTACCGTTTAGCTTTCATTTATGTTCGTTAGTCCCCCCCCCCCCCCCCCCCCCCAAATTGTGTCACCCGTTACCAGGCAACGCAACAGTTAATCAACGGCTCAAAGTTCTCTCAAAGGAAAATGCAGAGTGATTATTAGCTGTGAAGTCACCTATCGTGGGATATCCTCACTCCGAGTGACGCGTAGAATGTGTCTCATCCAATCAGAAATTGCTAAATAGTTTTAAAATGTAATATATATATATATATATAGTGAAAATGTATATTGTGGTGTTTATTATAGTTGTAGTCATGATGCTCGATATCCACTAAGCTTCTTGGGATTTGTAGACGCCTCCCTCTTTTTGCCTAATTGAGAACCAATAACTAGTACACAACAACGTGAAGAACTGAGCTAAACCAGTTCTTTTACCTAGATAACTCTTGCGAGACACTTCAAACGGCTGAGAAACGACAGACCGTGAACGTTACCGAACCCTCAAACAAGAAATGCTATTAGAGGTAATCTAACGCCGCCTGGTGGTCACAACACATAGTGTTACTGGGCTCTCACAATTTCACTGGTTGATTCAAGGAACTAGTATGTCATATGAGACAAACGGAAAACAACCCAAGACATTCTTGCTAGACTTAATTAGTGGACTGGCAGACACGGAATGGTTATGGCCGAAGGCCAGACGAAGATTAGATAAATTGCTGTTCAACCACAGAGATTTCTGCTGTAAAACTGCAATTCATGCTAAATGAATAGGAGTCAAAACTCATGAGAAGAGCCTATAATCAGTTAATGGCTGAATTTTCTCCCTTAACCTTATTACTTACATATTCAGGATAATTTAATGTGACTGATTGAATGGGTTCAGTTACTATTTTACAAGTACACTGTACTTGTTCAAATACATATGGTCTTGATTCCAGTGCCACATAAAAGACAGTAGTGACAGACTGTGTTCACAAATCACTGCTCTTTTATGGCTTGAATGATCAGTTCATCTGACAGATAAAATAAAAAGAAAATCAATTAAACATGTTATTAGGGGACAAGATGAGCACGTATTTTAGACAAGGGCATAAAGGTATGGCAACATGACAGACTCAGTTGCCATATATGTGTTCACAAATAACTGCTTTTGGATCAGTGAGACTTGACTAAAATATTAGTCACAATCAATGACAATTTTAGGGGACAAGATGAACACTCACTTTAGACATGGAGCAATATCACGACAACATGGCAGACTTGATTTAATTTCAGTTCACTTCACAGGTGCAGTTATTGATCTCTTCTGTAGTCTTCTGTCCCATAAGTGTAACACTGATCTTAGTGCTGCTGTGTAGTTGTTTTCTTTCTGTTTTTTAAGCAATTACTATGGCTGAATCCCAGTGTCTTCCCTGACCATAAACCCTGAACCCTCAAAGACTCAACCATCATAAACTAGCTTCATAATTGGCTGATTCATGTGATTTAAGTCTCTCAGGGTTCGGGCCTAAGGGTTTGGTAGGACTTTGGGATTCAAACATTTTCTCTCTGATTTTTAACAACTCCATTACAATTCCAATATGGCTATTTATTGGCTGCTGATACGATCTGAGCTTATCAAGAGACTTGGCAGTGTTGCCATTGCCACCTGGATGAGGGAAGAACTTTGGAGTCCTCCTTTGCTGCCAGATTGAGGTTTAAGCCTAAAATAAGGGCGATTAATCTCCGGGGATGTTCAGGGGTTCTGGTCGTTTTCATCACACTTGAGCATGACCTTTACCCCCAGGCCCTGGCGTGTGGTCTCGAAGGCCTGCACAGCTTCCTCCAGTGGAAAGCGATGGGTCACCAGTGGCTTCACATTCACCTTCTTAGATGCCAGCATTGCTATAGCCATTGGCCAACTGGAAAGTATGTGTGTGTGTCAGTGAGTGAGTGTGCATGTGTGTGTGTGTGTGTGAAAGAGAGAGAGAGAGAGAGAGAGTTGATGAATTGTGAATGTACTTAGTTTGTCTTTGTTTGTCATTTGATTTCTCAGTAAGATCACTTTGACTTTTAATAAGGAGGAAAGTGGGATGTTCCTTACGTGTTGCAGTAGCGGAAGACCCCTCTGATGTCCACCTCTCTGACTGCAGCATTGATGAGGGGGACTGTGGTCATCTCAGCCCCAAGTCCCACCAGCACCACTACACCCCCAGAGCGTGTGGCCTAGGACACACACACACACACACACACACACACACACACACACACACATAAATATCACAGTTAAAGCTGACTGATGTTTTACAAGATGCTTTTATCCAAACTGACATGCACTTGCAACATGGGGTTTGGGAATAGAACCAGAGTCAACCGATTGTCTCTAGTGTTTTCTAACACCACTGGATAGTAATTCTGTAAAACGTATATGTGTGAATTATGTGTGTGACACCAAGGTTACACTAGGTGTGTTGACTATGCATTGCATCTGCATTGCATCCAAAACAATTTAGAAGGCTGGTCCATTTTTTTTCGATTGTACCAGCGCTGTTGTGTCTGGTGTAGCCAATTCCATTTTTGTTTGCAGCATATGCAACACAAACGCGACACTTCAGAAACTCACCCAGTATAGTATGGAAGTGATTAATTGTACTGAGAGATTATCATGAGTTGATAAAGAAAACGCATGGGGTTCCACTCACATAGATGGCGGTCTGTATACTGCTCTGGACGCCGGTGCATTCGATGGTGATGTGGGGCTGGTCCCCCAGCAGCCCCGACACCTTCTTGGCCAGCTTCGCTGCCGTGTCCTCTCTCTTCACCTCCACAGGGAAGTCTGCCCCCAGCTCCTTTGCCATAGTCAGCCTCTCCTTCGCCAGGTCTGACAAGACAAACACATCGGACAGACAGTGTGCCACATCGTGTCATTGTTGATATACTTCATATGATATGATGTAGTAACATGTGGCCTAAATCAACCCAGATCCCTGTTGCTCAAGCTCGTTGAGTGTTGCTGGTAGGAAGAGGAACAAGAAAATTTGGTACAGCGAGCATCGAATAGCGAAAGTCCAGCTAACGCTAACAAATGAGGAAACACGATTTCAGTTTCCATTTTTTGTGCCCCTTTCAGCAAAGATCACTGAATACTGACCAAGATAGAGCAACATAATATGTTACAAAGGGAGCAAACGTGAATAGTTCTGGTCTGCATAAGTGGGAGATTCAGATAACATCACACTATACATTTTTCAGTGATCTTCTGTATCAGTGCATGAGGGCTTGCCACTGGTCTGCATAAAGGGGACCCCCCCTGCCTCGCGAAAATAGAACACAAAACCTAACGAATGTTTGTGCCTCTTGCTCCACTTTTACCCTCTCTGCTTTCAGTAAGTGTTAGCTGTCAGTTTGCAAATTCAGTCTACATTGTACCGAATTTTCTCGCCCCTCTTCCTACCAATAACACTCAGTAAGCAAAGGATATAGGCCGATTTACACCAGACTTTTCCTTTAAGTTTTTTTGTGGCATCAAGAGTCTAGTCTAACTAGTCTATATAGGCCAGCCCTAGGCCAAATACACAACTAAATACAATGGCTGTTATTAGACATAGACTCTATATCTATAGTTGTAGGATAGTCAGAGCTAACTCTTAACACTCTCACACTCACTTGATATTATGCAATAGTGACTGTTACCAGAGTATTGTATGTTATACAAAATGTTGTAACTTTCAAAGGTCAAACATTGCTCTGCTTACCAGTTATCACAACCTGAGAGGCACCCATTGCTTTTGCTACCAATAGACACACCAGGCCAATGGGTCCTGTTTACCACAGACAGGAAGAGACATGTTACGATTTCCAACACTTCCCCATCACATTAAGGTCTATGTAAACTGTGTGTGTGCATGCTCATGTTTATGTAGTGGGACGTTTGTGTGTGTGTTTGTGTGTACTGTATATGATAAGGAAGAGAGACAGTGAGTGTGGGTGCATGTGTGTGTGTGTGTTTGAGTGTATGTATGTGATACTTCCACACAACCTCTGGCAGTTGACCTCATAAATGTCTTATATTATATTACATTATATTATAGTGCTAATCATTGATTAAGCTCTTGCTCCATTCCCTGAGCCCCTTACCTGCCCCACAGATGAGCACAGTGCTGCCCAGGGTGACCCCTGCTCTGCGGCAAGCATGGATGCCCACTGACAGGGGCTCGATCAGGGCTCCCTCCTCAAACGTCACACTATCAGGCAGTCTGCAGAGGAAGCCAACGCAGATTACAATCGTTTATCACTCAATAGCAAACAAACAAAGACAGCAGTATCTATGCTTTTGTAGTTAGTCTTGAATATGTCATGACATGGATGAAGGTATTCTAGTTACATGACCGTAAAGTCAGGAACAGATAAAGATCCTCACTTGTAGCAGAAGTTGGCACTGTGTTTGTAGTATCTGCAAAGGTTGCCATCATCGGGGGGTGTGGCGCAGAAGAATATCGTTGGGGAAAGATTGTAGCGCCCTGATTTGAAGTACTCGTCCATCTCCCGCGGGACACCAGGCTCTACTGCAACTCTGTCCCCTGAACAGAGGAGAAACAAAGAAAACATACTCAACACTCCCCCCTCAAGGCTCATGTCCACAGCAGTTAAATAATAATAGCAACAACTATTTGAATCTCTGCAAAAAGAGTAGCTATGAACAACACTCATCAGATATCATTATTAAAAAGTTTATATTTAATGATGAGGTGCTTATGTTTTTTCAAGTACAACTGTAAAGCTGTTCACAAAAGAACACAAAAGATCCATTATCTAAAACATCTGTGCCCTCATACACCAGTATGCATTGTAGGATATGGGATATGTAACATGTAGCAAGCTTGGTGATGATACCGTAATTTCCTGATTATTAACCGAGATTTTGAAAAATGTAATTATCTATTGAGGGTGAGGGTGAGGACTATGCATGTAAATGTATTTCCTGTCATCATTCTACTTTGTCCTGAAATTGTGATTTGCCTCTGAATCAATTATAATGTTTAGTAAATTGAAGTTAATATATGGGTGAGGTAAATAATATGTTTTTGTTTAGTTTGCCTAAAACACTGACCTGAGGTTTACACATGGTGCGGCATATTTTTGGGAAATTACTGTACTCTATTCAATGTTTCTGCAAGGCTACTCCAGCACTTACCTGGCTTGAGGTGAGTGACGGCAGAGCCCACCTTCACGACCCGACCAGATGCCTCATGCCCAAGCACCATGGGCTTCTTCAAGACAAAGTCCCCAATTCGGCCGTGCTGCCAATAGTGAACGTCGGACCCACAGATCCCAACTGAGTGCATCTGAAGTAAGACCTCTGTGCCGGTTAGAATGGAGGCAATTTTTTTTTTGTCAAGTGAGTTTAAATATCCATACATACGTCAGAGGTAAATTAAGATGTGACTATGCTGTTAGGTTGCAATGTCACAATATACAGGGCTTGGGAGTCTCAAAAAAACAAACAAACAAACAAAAACAAAACACTTAAAGAGGGCACTTATAGTGTTTCAGGAACTTGCTTTTCAGAAATAGGCTCTTATTTCTAATGTGGACAAAACTAAAGTGGACATATCTTTAAGTCAACAAAGCAGTCAAAGTTCGGCTGCTTTGTTGCGTTCTATAGTCGAACACCGTTGACAGTATTGCAGCCTGAGACGTGAATGTAACAGTTGGACATATATGAACTAAAGGGCTGCTGAATCTGAAGTCATGACCGCGCGGCTCAGTGGTCACAGTTCCAGCACTGTGGACGAAAGGCACTTAACCTTACCATTTGGTCCTGGTTCAGGTACAGGTCGATGTTCCTGCAAACAAAAAATGCATTAAACTGACTTCAGTCACCACCTTAGTTGCCTTAGCATGCTAACATAACTTGGTTGCATCCTGAACTGTCACATGACGTGCAGCAATTCTATTATAAATTTCAATATTTTTGCAAATCAGAAGCGGTTATTTACTGGCGGCGGTGTTAAACGTTACCAGTCTCAGATCGCCTTGTGCATGAAGAACCACTGAGAGGTTGGTTTTATCCATTTTCACTTAATTGTAGTCTAGTCAATTTCGTTGAAAATGACAGTCCGTTAGCTGAATCTGAATATTTCCTGCAACTCGTGGACCAAAACACCCTCAGCAGGACAAGTGGACAAGCGTCCTCCCACTTCCTGGATTTTCCTGGTATGTGTTCACGAACCTCAACGCTGCGCTGACATATATATCCGATTTCTAAACAAAGCGAATGCCTTACATCTTTAAATCAAACCAGCGCTATTACACCCTAATCTGGTGTTTTGGGTCCTCGCTTGCGCAAATGTCGACACTGATTAACAGACCAACAGAATTTCAAACCAGCCCGACTTCCAGAAGTGACCTGTGGACTTGGAACCCTCACCTTAGTGGACATGTGTGACGCGTGCCATAGCAAAGTTTTCAGGGGCCAGGGGGTGTTTTCTCAACAGATTTGTACTGGTACATAAAGACTGAGTCACAGTGAAGATGCAATGAGATGCCTTCAAATCAAATAATGAGCTATTTGGTAGTTTATTGTAGGCCCTATCAGACAAACGCTATTAATGAAATATCTGAACTCCTGTGAGAATAGTGCTATGGCAACTGTCTATCTTTTGTGTTAATAATAAAAAAGAAAATGATGCCAAGCCCAATACATAAGGCTACTTCAAATGCTTGTAGCCTAATGTTAAAGTGATAGGCTACAATTTTATTGAGGAGTGGGAAATCACATTGAAGCATGTTTCTTTCAACATAGTACATTCCTTCCCATTTGTCCTTCCCATAATACTTTCCCATTTGGCCCAAGATCCCAGCTGCCAGGAGAGGAAGGACAACATGTGTGATAGTCTGCACCTTAAAGAGCAACTTGGAAGTTGCGATTTGTTAGTGAATTTACACTTAAAGTAGAACGGTGGCAGTTTACCATTATAGGCTGTTTTCCTGCATGAGCACGATTCAAACATTGGTGTAAAGAGAAAATTACGTTGCTAGCTGCCTTTTATAGATTTACCATTGTTCGCGTTTTCAGCTCAATGGCTTTCAATGACTGAGCCTGAGGCACTTGGGCACACGCATTGATAAGGCTATTTTTAAAACAACCTTACACTAAAGAATTGAATTCTTGACTTGTGCTCATGCAGGAAAACAGCCTACAATCGGAAACCGCCGTCGTTAAGCTTTAATGAAAACAGGTTTTTAACCTTTCATGTCAAGCGACTTTTCATAGAAGCACTCATTAAAACTCTAACCACCAGGTGATCAGGTGCTGACTTGGCTTAATGTAGTTGTTGCTAACCTCATGTTGACATGTTTCAAAAAGGCCTGGGGTGTAATACAGTACATTGTCAACAATTTTAGTGAGTACATCGTGAAATGTGTGCCACTTTACAGTGCTTCACTTGGACATTTAAATATTTTGGTGGTTTTAATATGACTATTGTCACAACAATCTGAAACTGATTAATTTAAAAAAGTATTTTATACATTATGCCAACAACAAAGAAGTGTTAAAAAATGTGATCTGACAGAATTGAAAATACATTGCTTAAATCCCATACTTATATAAATACTTCCTGTATATGGATCCAATAACATTTGCTATGGCCTGAGAACACACACATACACATACACACACCACACACACACACACACACACACACACATACACACATACACACACAGTGTTACCCACTATGCCGTTCCGTGCGCTGAAGCCCAGCTGGTACCTCAGGTCAGGTCTCTTAATGAGGACGGTTATGACAAGAGGCAGGTCACATTCTTCCCTTGAAACTTTGCATGAATGAGTGCATCTTGAATGGGGGTGCATGTGAGTACACATATGCGCATGCATGTATGTGTGCCTAGCCACACACATTGGTGGAAATGTAGCCTGGTAATAAAACCAGACCCTCGTTTTACACTTTTGTTGCGTACAGGGGGTCTGGACATTCGGTAGTGAGATCTGTTTACAGGCTAAGCTGCACCTGATTCTTGTTGATCATTACAGTGCCACATAGTAGTGGATACTGATCTGAGGACAATGCAAAGTGTTCTATTTGCTTTTATTTGATTTTGACTTTTAGCTTTATGCTAAATCACTTAAAAAAATGAAGATGATTAACAACAACAACAACTACAAACAGGGTCATTAGCTTGTCTGTTGGGTCAATAATGGTATGGAATGGTATGTTGATGACAGAGAGCTTGTCTTGCCATGTGTATTTCTGCAACACTTGGTAAGCAATAACAACAACTGAAAAGATGTATGTTAAGTGGAAAAGAAGTTAAAATAAAAAATTGTGATTTGTGTATGTGAGTCTCACATCTGACATGTATGTCACACTGTGAAAATTGATCTTTTTGTGGTATTATTTTGCCTTGTACTATGGTTGTGATTTGGGTTGCTTCACATGGTTCTTTCAGTTTATCCTTCCACAGGTGTTCTGAATCAATTGACAATGATGAGCTGAAAGACTCATGACTCATTTTACCGATTAGGGCAGAGATGGCATAGGACACAGGTGTCTGTCTGATTTCAATATCATGTCATTGATTTAAAATGTATTTCATTATTAACTTTACACTTTTTATTAATTTTTTTTCCTGTGTTAATTCGATTTTTTTGTATTTCCCTGTTTTTTATTGTTTGATTGTATATTCAGGGCATTGCTGGAAAAGAGCTTGATGCTCATTCAGTTTTTCCTGAATAAACAATGAATGATTATGATGATAATGTGGAAAATAACTAAAGCTGCAAATTAACCCTAATAGTTTGTTTATTATAGTTCATGTGGATGCCACGAAGGGGCCTTCAGTGACTGAAACCTCCGTTTATGTGTAAATGACAAGTGAAACCAGATAAATAAACGTTTGTTTTTGCAGTCATCTATGTGTAAACAGGGTCTTCATCATCCTCCTTGGCCCCCATCTCCTCACAGCCCCCCTCCCTGATGACCCATCACTGTCCCTTCCTGTGACACGCCTGCAAACATCATACATAAAACGATCGTTCAACAGAAAACACAAAAGTGAACATGAAAAAACACGAGTTAAAAACTGAATATGAGTTAAGTCTACACATGGTGTACTCATGATTTCACTATCTGTTTCAGTTCAGCTGCTCTGTAGACATTTGTACCTTTCCAGTATTGGTATGTTCTCAGTATTTCTCTTCTCCAGTGGACAAACTGACTTAAGTATAGCGCATATACAGCAAACAGATCTGAGACCAGTCAACAAGATCTTGTTAGCAGCCGCATGTTGCACAAGTTCATTCAAGGCTCAAAATCATTAGAATTATTCTGAAATTCTGTCATGGTGCACTCTTGTTGTGTGTAAGACGGGTCAATAATCAGTATTTCTCATTGCAGTTTGACTGTCAAGTTGTTGCTTGCAATGGTGGACATCAGGCAATTCTGGACACTGGCTTTTCATCAGTGACATTTCAAACCTCAACAACGCAATTGGTGGTGTAAGTATAACCAAGAGCCTGCCACTTATTATTACATAGAAATTTGTCTGTTAAGGTATAAAACATTTTCAAAATGCTTTGTCAACTGCCCCATAAGATTTGCAAGGCATTGCTATGATGTCGTCTAAATATTTCTATTCACATAGAAATAATCTAAATTAAGTATTTATTAGTAAAAAAAAAAAGATACTTTAGATAAGTTTAAATAAATAAATAATAGATATTTGTCACACAACTGAAAATTCAACACTTCTTTCTGGTGTATTCTGTACCAGTAAACTGAGAAAACGGCTGATTAAATGTAGATAAGGCAAAAGCAAAGCAACAGCTTGGTCTTTGTGATACATCTTTACAGTCAGTCAGCTGGGCAGCTGACAACAGTTGTTTGTGTTAAGTGTAATGTGATTGGCAGACATAGGACAAAAGGCAGGTTTAGTTAGCTAAACTTTTGAAGGTCTGTCATGGTAGCCTGGTGCACCAAACACCTTCACATTATTACACTTTGCACAAAGCGTCTAGAGTCCCTCAACTGGAGTACTTTTTCCTCCTCGTGAGCAGACACTTTCTATTACTTTAAATATATTGGGCATGCTGGAGCTCTCTGTTCACTGATTGGCCAGCCAAAAAGTTGTCAGAGGAAACCTAAGCTAATGGAGAGATACCTGACTGTTCTGTAGTAAAATGTGATATTGAGCGGAAATACTTGGTGGTGCAAGCCCAGCACGGTCATGGCAGGTCTTGTGACAATGTCTAAGTCACTGAGTCAGTACATTAGCTACATTTCTGCCTGACCACTGTCAATATTATTTACAGTAATATATGATTGCTCATCTATAAGACAAAAAAGCTTCAAAATTCAAAATGTTTTGATACATCGCATCTTGCTCACATCTTGTTAAAGGTGGCCTGCCACATGAAACAGTCTATACGAGTTTGATTTATATGGTGCATGTGAAAATGTAATACTATCTTTGCTGTCTGCAATAGCCAATGGAAAGAAATGAATGGACAAATTAGATCAATTCGAAAAGTCTGTGAATTTTACGTAGGATTGCCCAAACCCTCTTTAATCTCTCCCTAATACTCTAGGCCATTGGTTTTCAAACTGGGGTCCAGGGATCCCAAGGGGTCTGCAGCACCTTGCCAGGGGGTCCGTGAAAAAGTCTGTTACAAAGTAGAATCTAGAATTTAATAGAACAAGTAGATATAAGCCTGTATTGTTAAATTTGTGTTGTGATTATGAAGGGTACTTGGATTTTTTTCTAATTACTGATTGGTGAGAAAGCTTTTAGTGGCCAATGTTGTTAACTGCATTTACAGCTCTTAAAATAGCATATCATAGAAAAATATAATGACCCTCTTCCAACTGCATGAGCCAAAATTTATTTCATAGAAATTCAGTAAGTAACCTAGGACCTTCCTGGGCTACCAGTATACCATTTTCCTGCAAAACACTGTTTATATGGTGATTTTAATAGAACTCTATTCACATGCTAATCAGAAAGATTTCTGTTTAGATTTCTTTGATGATAATTAAAAAACCAAATCATTAAACAAAGATTAAACAAAAATGAAAAGAAATTAGACAATAGATACGGCAATAGATAGCTCCAATATGAATTAGACAATAGATAGCTCCAATTAATAAAAAAATTAGATTATGTGCACGATTATTAAGTGCTAAAACCAGATTAGGTCAAAATCTTCCATCAGGTAAGAGTGTGATCAGACTCTCTTTGAGGGCATTTTACTGCTTTTTGCCCTTCTCTTGTTGATATGCTGCTGACAGGTGACGTCTCTTCATGCGGACACTGACAGAGTAGCCGCCCTGACCAGGTAGGAAGTCGTGCAGCTCCCCAGTGTACCTCTGCAGCTGCCCTATGCCCACAAATCCTGTTAGGACACAAGACTTCCTGTCAAACAAGAGTTCACTCAGGACTGTAGATTTATTAGGGTGCAGGTTACAGTGAAAAATAGCTACAAATCATTCACTAACAGATTATACTGAGGCACCTGTAAGATAAAAAAAAATCTCTGTAATACCTGTAAGTCTTTGCGATCTTTGTGTATGACTTAATATTACAATAAACATTTACTGAACAAATGTAGCTACTGTTTAACACCAAAAGAGTAAAATTATGATCATATACAATACATAATGATTCTTTTCCTCTCCTGAAGCTGAACGCACCTGAGACCATGTTGTTGACTGGGTAGTGCTGCACCTCACAGCACATAAAGTCTTCCTTCTCTGAAGCTGTCAGCAGCTCATCCAGACTCATAAGGACCTCATCCACACTTCCCGTGGAGAAACACAAACAATATAGTTATATTTATGTATTGCACAGATAGTATTTGTAAAACAGAAATCAAATGCACAGTGCAGCATTGATTTACAATAGTTCTGGAATTCAGGTGAATTTCCATTCACTTGTGTTCTTGTCTATTATTGAGCCCTTGTGGTATAGCCTTTGCTTATGTGGTATAGTGGCAAACCTGTCCAATTAAGTGGGTGAATTAAGTCTGTCTGGTAAATGGTAAATCTTTAAATTTATGTTGTTTTTGTAAGTTAGTAAGCAAATGGGGCTATAAGGTATTTTAAGTCAGGTTTAATTTTAAACCACATATTTAATACTCTCAAACTGAGTTTTGTAGTAGCAACTGGTTATTTACTTCTAATACTACAACAGTTACTACTAAACTCCTCTTCGTGTCACAGATCAAATGAGTTTGACAAAAATACAAAAAAGTAAATCTTTCTAAGAATGTATACGATAGTGGCATCTAGTGGTAATGCCAGGTAACAACAACAAAAGAAACAAATTTAAGCTTGTTGACATTCACCTCTTCTCAATTTTTTGTTTAGAAGCAGCACTATCTCCATGGTCTCTTTTCCGACAGATTGAACCCTGGATAACATAAAAGTAAAATGAAGATGAACCTACCTGTCTGAACGATTTATCTGAATTTGGTTAAGAATTGGTGACACAATAGCCTACTTATAATGACTTAATACCTTACTTTGAAAATACACTGATAGTACAAAGACAATAGGGAAACTTCATCTTAATGGATTTGGCAGAACATTTTGTGCAGACATTTGTATAACCCCCACTGCTAAATACAGGAAATAATTTCATGCTCAATTACATCAGAAAAATCTCAGTTTTTTTGCCATCATGGATTTGAAACAAAAATTGTCCAACACAAAAACAAAACATACAAATGAGATACAACGTATGTGTGGATTCAAGTATGTAATGATGATGCCATTAAAAGTACAGCATCCAAACCAACCTCCTGCTCCTCAGACACTTCTGTAAGATCTTCCTGTTCCCATATGAATCTACCAATCTTTGCTTTGACCTCTGTTAAAAAAAAAAAAAAAACACTCACCCAACCAAGCAGGTGTGGGCAAACAAATAAATCACATTGTAGTACTTAAGTAATGGAACAGAGAGAAGAAAATATTCTTGAGATTCTACCTTGCTGAACAGGTACAGGTGGAAGCACATAGTGCCCGATAGGCACGGATATCACACTCTGGCGAACATCACACACAGATATAAAGGCACTGTGGAAGACAGTTAATTCGCCTTCCATATACTCCTTGCTCAAAAATATTCTACACACACACACACACACAAACACACACACACAGAGTGAGGGAGTGGACAAAATCAGGGAGGAAGGGTTACAAAGAGGGAGGGGTAAGAGAAAGAGAATCACTATTTACAGAGCAATATTTCTATGCCTGTGTTTGTTTACAGAGATTGATCAAGTGCATAGACTAATTCTACAAAGAATGGAAAGGTATCCAGAACCAGACCCTATTCTGGGTCTTAGAAATTCATTTCTACACCTAAAGCTGGAGTTCACTCACCGGTGGGTATCAGGGCAGGAGGCATCGTCACTGAACAGATAAGATGCCCTTCTCCACCCAACAATGAGTCCGCCTTCACGAACTGCAACATAGAAGATAGACACTGAGGAAATTGGCAAACCTCCAGTGTACAGTCCAACTTATTTTTGTTCTCATTCCCCGTTACATATTTAAGACTAAGAAAACAAACATTTGATATCAGCAAGGGTAAATGTCACGTTAGCCAAAATGTCTTAGTTGAAGTCCTGATTAATGTAACATTGGCAGTAATTTGTTTAGTTAACGTTAGGCTTTAGCGTTAGCGAACATTCTGTTAAAGTTAGCTCTGCTAACGCAACTTGAAAAGTTATAATTACTGTTTATCTAATTTAGCCAGCAATACTTACCCCAAACACTACGAATGCCCCTCTTGACACTATTAGAAAACCATGCTGTTTTGTTTTTAAACATGTTAGATGAGGTTTAACAAGCATTTGATATATTCTGTAAACACCTTTGCAATAATCTTTGATTTTAACGTATTTCCTAGCTGTTCCCTGACTAGCAAGCTCACAGAGAGCTAGTAAGCGCAGTTAATGTGGCAAACATGGACCAAGGAATGTAAAGAGAAAAAGAAGTTTTGCGGTACAGTTTTGCGGTAAGTTACTACTTCTTCAAAACAGATCAAGAGACACAGCTAATTTTGGAAACATTTCAGTGAGTACAATCACAAACGACGGAGGAACTACTCCAAATTTCACATTTCATTGACCAGCGAAGCATTGATGCACGCGGATGTGATCTTGACTGTGGTGTGGTATGGTGCATAGATATTACATAGTAATCTTAGATACTCTTTGTCCGTCGAGCTCTATTAGGTGGAGTTAACGCGTTGCCACATTGGTAGCGACAACATTTCCCGAAAATGAATAGAAGTGAATTAGGCGCTGCAAGTATTTTGGTCTCAAAAATGACAATGAATGATCTTTTACATTTAAAGAGAAACAACTACATGTAAAGAAAAAAAATATTCGTGCTATTTATGGAATTCATCTGATAATTAATGTAAATCATACAAACTCGTGATAATACGTTTTTATACTTTATTTAAATGTTAAGCGTACTATAGTTTACTCAAATGCCTCAGCTTTGGCAATCCTGGTTACTGGAAATGCATCAGCCTCGGCCACAACGAACGTACTGGGGAAAGACAGCCTGCATCAAAAATTAAGATAAAGTTACTCGAGAACATGAAAAACAGACAGGATCGTCGTTGGTTTTTGCCTGTAGTTGTCCCGCTGCGATGCTTCCGAGGATCAACAACAGCATACGCTATGTTATGGCAGCAAAGGAGGTGGGTAACGTAAACAGGTAGGGTAATTCTGGTAGGCTACATGAAAACTACATTATACTAGACGGATACTAGTGCCACCACCCTGGTGGCATAATAAATAAACATACATTTATTAATTCCTCTATGTTTAAGTATAGTACAGAGCATTGCCTTAGTTAACTCCCTTAACTGACGTGAGCTTTGCTTTGTCTCACACACCTGTAACTGGTACTTTGGGGTTATAGGTAGCATTTTCCTTGAAAACGCACCAACTCACACTATATGGTCTTTTAGGGTATTTGGGGTTGTAATAAGAGTTGTCAACAGTCAGTCTGACTCATTTATATATTCATTAATTTTTCGAGAATAGGAGGAGTAGGCTATTTGTTTTCTAGCCAAGTGTGAGAGTTATCCACCGACAGGTCTGATTAGCCAGCTTGAGCCAGAAACGGTCTTGGTGGTGGTGGTGGGTATGCCTATTAGAGGTGTTGTAAGAAAATTTTTAAAGAAAATTGTCATGTCAAAATCTACTTGTTTTATTTCTTAATCTGAAGAGGAGAAGGATGACAGCAATTTGGCTGAGGCAAAGTCATGTAGAGAGAAAAGGGCCAAAGAGGTACAGCTCACCAGCATCTTTTCTTAAACCTTGTTGAGTTTAGGCCTAACGTTAACACCAGGGCGTTTTCCACTGTATTTAGAAAGCAACTGCCAAATTCTACCCTCCTGCTTGAAGCAGACCATCTGCACATATTTTGCACGTTATAAATAAATTAGATCGTCAATTTATTGTTGACAAATCTATCTTTTTAGGGTAACTAACCTCTTAGCAGACGTACCCTTACTGCGCCTACAGGACAACACAGCTAGAAGAAAAAAGATAAATTCTCCTCCTATACTGTTAAAATGAGTCGTAAATACATGAGGAAATATTACAATTAACAACTTGTATTACAGGTCTTTGTTCGAAATGACCATACTGTGTGACTTGTGACTTGCCCTTTCAAAGGCTTCAGAAAATGATTACCAGTACCTGCACAGCTTGTCAGCTGTGCACAACACACAACTCCAGTATTTTATTGATTTCCAATCAGAGACACATATTTTTCCATGGGCCTCTATTTATTTGCGGTTTGGAGTTGTCCCTAGCAAGATGGCGACGCCATTCACGTATGTTCTGGACTCCACTGCGGTACCTAGGAGACTGTATATAAATCTATGGAGTGTTGTGGCGACGGGGGTGGAAATTGTGTGTGTTCATGGAAAACATACTGGAGGAAAACAAAAGATTGTTGTCTCCTCCTAATCCTATTGTTAGCCAGATAATTACATAGACAACAGGCAGAGCCATGCAGTCTGAGCCATGCAATTAACTGCTGGCTATTGATGAAGTACTTTAGTTACTTTGTGATATTGTTATTTGTATAGGCCAAGGTTATTTGATTAGGTCCTATGATCATGTATACCATTAAGTCATTTTGAACTATGGTAATGATTATGTACGATGGTCTAGTGCAGTGGTTCTTAACTGGTCTGGTCTTGGGACCTACAATTTCCCATCACTAGTAGGCCTAAGTCACAGTTAAAAGGATACTTAACTTTCACAGCCAGTTGAAATTTGAGTTGGAAGATTAACACATGTTTTGTCAGATCTAAATAGATGGGGATCCTTAACTATCCAAGTCAAAGCCTCACAGTAGGCTAGACAGCAACTCATAGATCATTCTGGATATCCAACATGCTGAAGCGATGCACAACGTCATGCTTTGCCTACAAGTTGTCTATCTTGTCTTTACAGCAAAGGCCTGATATTAGACATAGTAGCTTTTTTTTTAAACTACAAGCTCTGTGACCCACCCAGAACGTCTCCGCGACCCACCAGTTAAGAAACACTGGTAAAGTGGGGTGTGTGTGCAAAACATTCCTAAGTACAAGATAATCCACTTTTATTTGTAAGCATAGGCTAGGCTGATTGTAGACCTCAGAATTAAATTGTCAGCATAACTGTGCAGTCATTTTACCTTCTTTCCTTCATAACTCTGTAGGCCTATTTAGCTGTTTTCTCTCTAGCTGTTAAACTTGTGTGGGTTGTTCCTTTATTCCTTGCCTATCTGCCTATCTATTATAATTTTTTTTGTTTGCTTGTTTTATTTTTGGTGTCAAGGTACAGCCTAGCCTATGTCTGGAACAAAGCCAACTGAGTTTATTCTTGTGTGTTAGTGAACAGTCTGCAGAGATCTAATCCTCTTACTTGACCCTAAGCATCACTCCTAGCCCGCCAGCCAGCCAGCCAGCCCATCCTGCAGCCCCCGACCAGATTGTCCCCACTCCAGATTGCGCACTTGGACTTCACTGCAAAGACTGTCTTGGTAGACTTCTGAGTGAGGGTATGTGGCATGGGTGATCTCGTTTGTCTTAGGCTCATCGTCACATTGAAAAATAACTGAATGCCTTGTTTGGATGCAGTGTGGACTATCATCTTTTTGAAAAACACACAAACAGGCGATTTGTCAAAAAGCAAAACAAAAATGTTTGTGAATGGCGCTAGGAAGTGGCTCTCTGGCAGGAAACAGGATAGTGCTTCAAAGCCACCTGGCAAGACCAAGAAAACCAAGACCTGCAACGGCAGCAGCAGCAATGGCAACAACAACATCAGCGGCAGAAGCAGAAGCAACAAGTGCAAAAAGTGGCCAGCCAAAATTCTGAAACAGCACCGGGAGAGGCTTCTGAAGGAGCTTGATGTCAATAAGCTTCTCCCACATCTGGTCTATCACAGGGTCTTTTCCCTGGGGGAGTACAAGGAGATTCTGGGCCACCCGAACAAACGCAAGCAGGCTGAGGTGTTCCTGGATCAGCTGTCCACAAAGGGACCCACTGCATTTGCCGCATTTTGCTCCATACTGGAGGAGGTCAACCCTCACCTACTTACATGTTTACTTCTGGACAATGGAGGTATTGCAGGTTTTTTTTTTTTTTTTTTTTACATTTGTTTAAAAGGGACTGCATCAATGAGTAGGGAGCATGAATGAATATGATGGATAATAAAGTGCTTGTAACATAGTTTTGTTTGTGTAAATAAACCAGTTTGGTAAGAAACACAAGAAGGAATTTCTGCATTCCCAAAGTCTGTAAATCTAACAGACGGAAACCATAGATATTTGGATATTAACAATACAAATGAAACAGTCGTTTTTAATACTACCAGCTGTCATGTATTTTTTAATTTATCCATCAGATTTTTCAGAAAACACATGCACAGAGGTCTATGCATTCAGAAGTTTAAAATACGTGTTTACATAACTTCAAATTTGTAAGTTATACTATGCTTGCAATAAGATTATTATTAATAAGACTATTGGCCAGATATGATTAGTTTGGTGTGTAGACTGTACAATGCAGTGCTATGCTATGGTTCCTGCCACTTGTTATGTCAGTCTTCTATTGTAGCAACCTACCGTCACCCTGTTTGGGAGTTTGTTACTTCAGGTCATCAGGTTTCATTTAGTCCATTAATGTTGTCGTTCCTGCAGTCGCCGTGGTAACACAAACACCATGTGTTGCCCTCCTGTCTGCCTGCAGCCCAGCATGGTCGACTGGGGGCCTGGCCCAGGCTACATGTGATAATCACCAGCTTTGCATTTCATTCCCTGGCGAAGCAGGCTTAGGCCTCCTTACAGACAGCTTAACCTGGTTAATTGGTCTACTGGTACCAATGGCTTTCAAGGGATCAACTCTGCATGATTGGATGGGGAAATATTGAAAGCTAATATGAGCATAGGCAATAGACTATGTCAGTAAGCACCACACCCACAGCATGAGGTTTGGTGGCATTTTCTGTTTGTTTTTTTTGTTCTTAATTCAAAATTAGGTAGGAATCACATTCTATTAATTGAAGCTACCCACCGTATTAAAATGATATTACAAGAAATGTAATAGTAAAGTTCACATAGTCTACATAGGCTATCTGGAAAGGTGTGCAGGTTTGCCAGGTCCTTTTCTTGGGGGATATGTAATGCTTTCACATGTGCACTGCTGTGGATGTAGTTTCATTGGCATTTTACTCCTATTATTGTTTGGAACATCACAAACTCAAACCATTTGTCCTGTAACATAGGAACAAACAGTTGTTACAGTGTATTAAACAATTACTTTAATGCTGTAAAACTCATTATAAACAATTGTTTGCAAACAGCAAATGTTTGCCTCACACCTAACCTCAGAATCCAGTGGATATTGGGTTTCCTCTTTGTCACTTTAACCCGATAGTGATGAACATTTGGCTGTTCTTGTTTTGCAGACCAGAATGCCTTGAATGGTGCAAAGGTCTTTAATCAGAGCCAGAGGGGTGAACCAGGGGGAGCCGTGCCCCCCGACTGCTACAGTCACAGCCTCCCCAGGCAGTCAGACCTCTCACACATCCCCCTCTTCTGCAACCACCCACTGCTCAAGAACAGGTATTTGTGCGTGTGTGTGTGTGTGTGTGTGTGTGTGTGTATGTGTGTGGACTTCCTGATTGTCCATGTGCTGTATATAGTACAGTAGTATTGTGCTTCAAGTCCCCACTCCTCATGCACTTTGTGAGCGTAAGAATCTGTTTCTCCTGTGCACTTGAATCAAATGACCACATGGTGGTGCTATAAGATGAGATGATAACTGTCAAAGCTCATTCATGCCAACCATTTATGTGTGTAATCGTGCATGTCTGTATTCTTATGTGCATACAGTACATGCATCTGTGTGTGTGTGTTTATATTTCATAAATTCACTAGACTGCCACTGACATTAACACATTAGATCTGAGCACACTGGATGGTATACTACTTTAAGACTGAGAAGAGAGAGGTAAAATGATATTAGGACTATATTACACTATCTGCAATACGATCAGATACATGCTGAGGGACAATGCAAACCAAATAAACAAACCCAGCATCTCTTATATTTCAACATTTCAACATATTTTGTGTCAGTCAGTAAAAGAAAAACTGCAGTATATTTCCATGATCATTTTATAATGCGTTTCCTGTCTTTATATCTGAATATCATATGAGCTGGGTGTACACATGGCGTGAAGGTAGTAGAGGAGAGTTGAAATTGGTGAAGCTGCAGTGTTACATGTCAGACACACACACTCACACACACACACACAGTTTTATGCTTATACAGAAAGGTTGGCTCTTTGGAGTGTAAGTTGTGGATATTTGGCCCAGCTGATGTGTGGTTGGATTTTCACACTGGTGTTTGAACTAGTCTCCAGGCTTTGATGATTTAGCCTGGGCTTCACACTCTCACACACACACACAGTACACACACACACACACACACACACACACACACACACACACACACACACACACACACACACACAATAATACACACAACACACACAACACTCATAATACTGCTTCAGGGTTGAGGGGAGGTCGCAGTTGAGGTTGCTGGTGGCAAGCGACAACTAAAGTCAAATTGGTTCTTGTTTTTTTCCCCTGCGGTGTGATGTCATGTAGCCTTGTGTTTTATGTCTGTGGGAAGCCATTAAAGAAGATATGACCGCCAGGCAGAAGCATGCTGGGTAACTGATGGGCTTTGCTTGTGTGAGTGAGTGTGTGTGTGTGTGTGTATGTATGTATGTGTGTGTCTGTGTGTGTGTGTGTGTGTGTGTGTGTGTGTGTGTGTGTGTGTGTGTGCGTGTGTGTGTAAGTGGTGGATGAGACCCTATGAGTGTGTGTGTCCGTGCGCGTGCATTTGTGTGAAACATATTATTGAAGCTCTCTCTCTCTCCTTCTCTGTCTCTCTCTCTCTCTCTCCTTCTCTTTCTCTCTCTCCTTATGTTTCTCTCTCTCCTTCTCTTTCTCTCTCTCTCTCTCTCTGTTAGTGAGTATGCATTCAAATACTGAATTTCCTACAGGACCCATCTATCTGTATATCTATCTGTATATCTATCTGTCTATCTATCGATCGGTCTATCGATCTATCGATCTATCTATCTACTACGTAAGTCTGTGTGTGCATGTGCGAAACTCCATTTCTCTCCTGTGTTAGCAAATGTGCAGTGTGTGTGTGTGTGTGTCTGTGTGTGCTCGCAAGTGCGTGCATGTGCGCGCGATAGATGAGCCCTTGTACTGCAAGCATGCAAAAGGAAGTAGGACATTACATCATGTTAATCTGATACAGAGATATAATTGAAGTCCTCTCAGCTGATTTTCTATTTTTATTTTATTCTTCCATTTTTATTCTATTTATTCCATTTTATTCTCTTTCTGTCTGTCTCTTTGCATGTGTGTGTGTGTGAGAGAGAGAGAGCTGCTCAGCTGTGTAAGATGTGATTGTGGAGGAACATGGTCAGAAATCCATGTAATTATTGTGTTGACGGTCAATCTGAAATGAGTGTGGGATTGAAGGCACTCACTGGGCTGTTTGTTTATTTGTTTATTTGTGCTGCCTCGCTTGTTTGTTTTGTGAAAGGAACATCTGGTTCAAGTGTCCAGAACGCTTACAGAATTAAGAATTCTCTCTCTCTCTCTTACACACACACATTTACACACACACACACAGACACACAAACACACAGATCTTTCTCAAGCAGACACACACTCTCACTGCCTTTCTTACTGTCTCTGTCATACGCACATACAACCCACCTTTCTCTTTTTCTCTTTCACACACACACACACACACACACACACACACACACACACACACACACACACACACACACACACACTTGCTAGGGTAACAGCTTGTGAAGCAGCTCCTTTAGTCATCATCATCATGATCCACCAACTGGCACCATGAAGCCTTCACTGGTGTTGCCTTTTACATGCTGAGCCAGAGAGTGTGAGAAAAAGAACAAGATGGAAAATACACACACACACACACACACACACACACACAGACATACAGACACACACACACACACACACACACACACGCAGACACACGTACTCACACAGATACACACACAGATACACACACACACACACACACACACACACACACAAATAAGGTACAAGATCTGAAGAGTAGCATTGTGCTATGGGCACTTACTTTGTTATGACAATGACATAACAGACCAGCCTGCTATTTTTAAGTGGGTCCTCCAAATGCATTGTCTTCAACAATTCTCCAAAAGAAAGTAAATGTCAGACAAAATCACAGCTTTTGTCTCTGAGCAGGCATGCATCCAAAGGTCTGCTTATCTGTTTTGCTTGTGAGAATCTGGTGGGGAGAGTTAGAGCGAGAAAGAGAGACCAGGTTTTTGCACCAAAAAATAAACAAACAAAACAGGGACAAAGGAATGAGAAAAATGATGAACCCTAGTTCACCTATTTACTCCTGCCCCTTCCACTTGCCCCTCCCTCCAGACCATACACCTTACCCCTACATTTGCAATAGTTATAACTAGAGTGTATAGAGTGGTTGGTCCTTATGAAAAGGATATCCTTTTATGAATCCCTCACTGTGGATGCAAACATACTCATTAGATTTCATTGGACATGTACTGTACTAGCAAGATAAGTGAGGAAGTGTCTGGTTTATTATTTTTCAGTGTTTATACATCAGATACATAACATACATTCTCAGTCACTATTGTTCCTGTGTGGCTTGCTAGGTATCTATCTAAGTGATCCAATTTAAAATTCTTTTGCATTTACATTACATTCTAAACTCTTGAAATTCACAGAGACACAAAGAGTGGTTCTGCTAAATTGCTAGCATGCTCTTATATCAAGTGAACGATATAGTGTGGATCATTCCTTATAGTCCGCTGTCCATAATGAATCAGGGCAAACTTACTGTACACAGTTTCTGCAGGGTCTTGAAAAGTCTAAAATAATAATAAAAAATGAATTTAAAGCCTTAAAAAGTCTCATGTAATTAAATGTTGTGCAGTAGGTCTCATTACATTTAGTTTGGTCTGAGTTGTGTATTATTACTACAGATGCACCACTACAGTACATTTCGTGTGGACTATGCCACTTGATTGAAGTGAGTCTTTATTTGAGCAGAACTTTTCATGTGCAGTTGGTATTTGTACTTGATAACATGATCTAAAAGTATCTCCTGTGGACGTGGAATCCATACATTTAACTTCAAATCCCACAAACCTGTGCAAATTTTTAGCTGGAAAGGGCATCACATTGGTCTTAAATTTCAATCACAATGGTCATAAAAAGGTCTTAAATTTAAGTTGTTAAAACCCCCAGAAGCCCTGGCACTACATGTGAATGAGTCACATGGAGGGAGTTGGGTGAAAGAAGAAATGGGACATGGGACTGACCCAAAGTCTCTATTCCAGACAAAATCTTTCTCACTCACACTCAGTGCTTGTGATGCGCAATGGAGCAGAGCTATTACAGTAAATTCAATCAGATTTTTTCTCCCCTTTTTAATTGCAGATCTGATTTGACAGATGAAGTATAGAATTATATGTGAGAGTCAGAGAGATAGATAGAGAGAGAGTGTGAGTGAGTGAGTGCGTGCGTGCGTGTGTGTGTGTGTTTGTGTGCATGTGTGCGTGCTTGTGTGTGTGTGCTTATGTGCATATACAGTAAATATGTGTCCCCCCTCACACACACACACACACACACACACACGCAAGAGAGGACAAAGACAGGGACTTGTGAAGCAGGCAAAAACTGGTGACGTTTTCCGGATGACACCTCTGTTCCCCTATGCAATTTGTCCGCGCCTGACTCTCTCAAACTCCAGGAAGACAAGAGAAATAAATAGATAAATCACTTTCTATTTAAATAAATAGATAAATCACTTTCTATTTTTAACATGGACAGCTTTCCACATCTAGTCATCTTTCTCTCCTCTCTCCCTCGTCCCCTCTCTCTGCGGCGTCCTACCTCAAAGCCGGGATCGTTCTAAACTTAGATGTTAGGTCGTTTTTATGTCTGTTGTAATTTAGACAATCAGACTGCTGGCTGTGGTGTCTGAATATTAAACAGAAGCATATGAGGACATCGGAGCAGAACAGCACAAAACAGCACGAAAGTTTCAGAGAACAGAACTCTCATGCAATTATCTTCATCTAATTACTGCCTAATTTAAATGGTTGTGAATAAATTACCATTCACAGGACTGCTGAACCCAAGAGACAAGCACTTAACTGTGAAAGACACTTGTGTAACTGGGTACTTGAACTCTCTGCGATAGTCAACTCTGATAATACAGTAACTACACTCAAACTATATCTTTATTTATAATTAAAGTCATTTGTTTTGTGTTTGTTTGAAACTTGATTGTTGTGATCAAGTTGGGGATTGCCAAATCTCAGTATGCAAACTGGCCGTGTGTCTGTCTGCAAGTTGGATATTCCCAGGGCTCAGTTTGTGAACCACCATTGTGTCTGTCTGTGTGGCAATCTCTTCAAGAGCAGAAAGGTACACAATATGTTAAATGTATGTGTTGGTGTGCAGGTGTGTTTTGTGTGTGTGTGTGTGTGTGTGTGTGTGTGTGTGTGTGTGTGTGTGTTTTTGTCAATTTATTGTCCATTTCTCAATCTGAAGCTGCAGACTGTAAAAATTGATGCACGTACATAAGTGTTCCTCACACTTCCCCAGGCAGTGCAGCTCTGTGATTGGCCGACATCTGTGTGTATCTGTGTGTGTGTGTGTGTGTGTGTGTATGAACAGGTGATGTCCGTGCATGAGTGTGTAAGTACTAGGCTTTGGTGTCCTCAAAGAATGTGTTTTGATGTTTATCCATCAGTGGGAGAAGAATTTGCATGTGAGAATGTGTATGCACACTTCTGTACGGTCCCATGATAAACTCTTAACTCTCCCATCACTTTCCCATCTTACCCCATTAACACACTCCCATGGTCTCTTAGCAATTCCCTCCCAGTGTCTGTAAGTCTCCAGCCTGTCAGGAAGTATTATGGGATTGATCTGGTTCACCATGTGCTGGAGCTCTGGGTAGGAGAGTCAGGCCTTAAGGAAGGGCCCTGAGGGACACCCAGAGGCCCATCACAGCGAGGTGCTTTCAGGCCTGTGTGATCTGGATCTGTGCTTTTTTTTTCAAGAAAGTTCAATCACGAGCATCATAGCTGTTCCCACAATGTTTCCATTTTAACATTCCATGTGTTATCTTAATTTATCACCTGGTGAAATGGAATACTGATTTCTGATTGGCTGGCAGGGTGTGTTTTAATTCTGAATAGTAGATCTGGTGAAAAAGTCGAATTATTGTTCTATGTCAATTCGTGTTCAAATGGTACCTATAACAACCATAGTAAACGGCAGTTGAACTTGTCAGTAGCAATGGAATCAGCTGTTGTTAGCTATAACCATTGGAAAGAAAGTGGTGAACTGAACAGGTTTATTTATAACTGAGCTGCAAGCTTTTCTATGTTTTAAATTGATGTCTGTTCCTTACAAGCATGAGTTGCAACCGGGTGATAAGCTGGAAAACCTTTGAGTTGTGCTGTTTTACGGAATTAATGAACTTTAGCGTTGGAACTTCACAATGCATCATCCATTATTTCCCTATATTGGGATACCTCATCAGCCGTTATCTCATATGTGACAGACATAGTTTGGGAAAGAAATCGAATGTTTAAGCAGTGTTTTTTGAATTCCTGGTAAGGGAAGTTGGAACTGCAGTTAGTTAGGAGTTAGGAGCAGCACCGTTCTCACCTCATTCCCATAAGGGGATGGAGGAGGAGGAGGAGGAAGTCGGACAGCATGCTGTGAGGTTTTCCAGACAGTGGTGCAGAGCAATCCAAGCTGTTAAGCCAGCTGTCCACATCACAAGCATCCAACGGTGTGATGGGATTGAACCAGCTCCAGGTGTTGTTCTGAACAATTCTGGAGTTTTCTCTGCCTTGGCTCTGCTCCAGAGGCTATCAGAGATTATAGAGAGAAGAGCTTTCGATCAGTGTCTGTAGTGATTTAATGCTTCAGTACAAAGATGACACTAAAGAGAACACTAACACACAAAGCCTTAAATTGAGTTTGATAATGGGGTTATAGGATGCCCTGAGATGTTTTGTCATGGTAATACAACAGGCTATAATTGAATGGTGGTTTATGTTTGTTTGTGTGTGTGTGTGTGTGTGTGTGTGTGTGTGTTCGTCAATTTATTGTCCATTTCTCAATCTGAAGCTGCAGACTGTAAAAATTGATGCACGTACATAAGTGTTCCTCACACTTCCCCAGGCAGTGCAGCTCTGTGATTGGCCGACATCTGTGTGTATCTGTGTGTGTGTGTGTGTGTGTGATGTGTATGCTCTAGGAGGCTGAGGGTGGTATGGATTCCCTGGTTAGAAACCTCCCCACCCCCCACCCCACCCTCACACACACAGACACACACGCTCACTGGAGTGTTTTAGATCATCCCATGATTATACTGCTGCTTGCTGTTTGCTTCTCCACCACCATTTCCACCCCAACCAACCCCATCGGCCCACGGTGCTGTTTTAAGTGGAAATGACATCCCTCCTTTCCCTCAAAGCTCTTGTCAGCCTCACCTCACCTCTCCTCCTCACCTCTCTCTCTCTCTTCATCATTTTCTTTCTCTCTCTCTCCCTCGCTCCCTCTCTTTCTCTCTCTCTCTGTCTCTCGTTTTGCCGCCACTGGGCTTCAAAGGAGTTTTGCTCAGCGCAGGTGTGTCAACATTAAGGCCGGCAAAGGATTGTGTGTTTTGTTATTTGTTCTTCTTCTCTCCCTCTCTTTTATTCCTTGGCGCCGCCTTTGATAAGGAACCTCGTTCACCTGCACGTCGGCTCCCCGGCGGTGTCTAACCTTTGATAAGGAGCCTCGTTCACCTGCACATGGGTTCCTCGGCAGTGTCTAACGTCCTTGGCAGCTCAGAATTTGGCATTGTGAGAAAATAAACAGTCTATTTTTGTGAAGTGTGTTGGAATATAAAGCAATGAAAGAGAATGGGCAGAATCTGGGCTAATGGAAATCTAGTCTTGTCTTCTATTGTTTCTTCAATCTCCTCCAAAGAGGCGATGAGGAGTTTTTTAATCTAAATTTGGCAACCTAATCAGCTGATAGCCAAATGGCTTGCCTAGCAAACTTCAGTGGCAAAGCTGGCACTCACTGTAGCTTTGAAATTAACGTTTTTTTCTAGTGGTTTCAGTGGTATCATACCTATAAAGGATTTTAAACACAAATCAAAATGTCAAACATCATTGTAGTTTAAACAGTCTTTATTTAATAAGTAATAAATAAATAAGCATTTATACAGAGCCTTGCATGCACAGTTTATACAAAGAAGCAAGATCCATGATACATGACACTGCATCTTCTTGACTCACCTATGTTTGAAAAGTAGCATTGTGAATTGGTTGGACAATTGCAACCACTTTGTTTCTCATTAACACAGAAAAACACACACTCACACACACAGTGGACTACTAGAGCCAAATGTATTGCATAGAGCCCACATGTAAATGTTTCCTGGGATTATACAGATTCTACGCGTCACTCGGGAGGGAAGACATCCCACGATATACCATGGGTGACTCTTCACAGCTAATAATCACGCTGTCTACACACTGGACTGGATTGGACTGGACTCTTTTCACCTACAGCACTCAGCCTTCGGCTTCACAGCCGAATCACACCCGTGAGGATGTCCACGAACAACATCAATCCCACTCGTGTTATAGTGTTTAATTATACACAAACACAGACAAAGCCGGGCCAGATCCGGCAGGTACGTGTTTAGGTGCCTTCTGGGCGTGGTCTCAGTGCTGCCCTGTGGACGTACATGTAGGTGGATGCCATTTGACCTTGGTGTGTTCAGAATGCCCTGTCCCTCCATTCTCATAAAGCCCAGTCTCTTCTCATTGCATCTGCTTCAGGACGGGAGACAGTGGGGTGGAGAGGGAAAGGGGAGAAGTGGAGAGGAGAGGAAAAGAGGGAATAGGAGAAAAGAGGAATAGAAAAGAGGGGTACAGGTGAGAAATAGAGAGGAGAGAAGAGGAGAGGAGTGGAGAAGAGAGGAGGGCAGTTGCAGAGAACACTGACCTTCATCTTAATGCTTGATGTTCCCTCATTTACATTATTGATTCGGTCCGAAACAGTGTTCTCTAATGAGGTGACGCGTGACTAATGTCACTGGTCACTGAATATTATCTGAGCTAATGTTGTTGTTCATTTGTATTGTCTTGTTTGTGTGTGTTTTTGTGTGTGTGTGTGTGCGTGCGTGTGTGTGTGTGTGTATGTGTGTGTGCGTGCAATGGAGGAAATGGTTATGTTCCATATTTAGAAGGCAAGCATGGTTCTTAAGGGGGGCCTGCCTATGAGCATTAGTGCTAACTGGACATCAGAGGGTCGTGGTTGTGTTAGAGCTGTGGGATTAGCCAGACTTTGTCAGGTTTGTGTGTGTGTGTGTATCCATGTATCCATGCCCTCTGGCTTATCTGTGGTCTGTGTGTATATGTGTGTCTACTCCCTACACATATTTGTCTTTTATAGATGTATATGTATATATGTTCCTATATAAGTGTAACTATTCTCTGACTACCATGTCTGTTTATGCAAATGTTCCTGTGTTGACCGGTACATGCAGTCCTTGCGTGACTATGGCTGCTTGTGTGTATATGTCAGTGTATCTCTGGAGTGTGTGTGTGTCTGTGTGGGTGCGCATGCGTACACGTGTGAATGTGTGTGTGTGTGTGTATACACTGTAGGGAACAGCAGGGTGCTCAGCTCCTCAGACCGTGAAGAGGCCGGTGAGAGGAGCCGACAGAAAGAGAGGTCACACTGGACGCTAAACTCACCCTGAGGTCCTCCTTCCAGGGGGAGCAGCTAAATAAAGCATGGCAGAAAGCACGAGTGTGTGTGTGTGTGTGTGTGTGTGTGCGCGTGTGCATGTGTGTGTGTGTATTCTTCTGTGCATCTCTTAGTTTATGTTTGTATGTGAGAGAGTGTGTGTGTGTGTGTGTGTATGTATGTGTGCGCATGTGTGTCTGTATTCTTCTGTGCATCTCTGAGTATATGTTTGTATGTAAGAGTGTGTGTGTGTGTGTGTGAACACATGGACTGTTTGTGTGTCTGTCTGCTTGTGTGTTTGTGAGTATGTTTATGCAAATAGGTTGCTGAAGGACTGGAATGATTCATCAGTGCATATTCAGATTCAGCAGTGTCAAACTCAATAAGAAGTCCAGTTGCCTACAACAAAACTCTTTTGACTAAGATGACCTGGATGAATGAGAATCTTCACAGACAGTGCATATATAGTCTCTCTCTTACATAAAGTCTAACTTTGGAACACTTTAATTCAAATTAACACCACGAGCAACAGCCACACGTGTTTCAGATGCTACCTTTGTGACCGGCAGTCTCAACCTTTTTAGCATAGATGCTAAGACAACCTGCCTACTCTGGTTTGTCTGTGAGATACAAGCTAGATATGTGATCCAAGAATGACAAAATAAGAAGTAATTGAGCCAGTTTACATTATACATAGATACATAAAATATAACAATAGATTCATAGATGTTGCACAGCAAATAATGGATACATAGATGTTATGCTATAGGGCATTATGTAGAGTTAAGCTTATGTAAAAGTGAATGAAGTTGTTAGGAAAGTTATTATATATATATAAAATAAATAATAGTTATTTTTATTTCAATTGCTCTTGCTCCTATTCATAGTGCAGCTTTAGAATCCTGCGTTTTCATTCCACAGTCCTGTGGTAGTATTTAAAGGCTTTTTAGTTGGCCTGGGGATGATAACGTTCTGTGGCCCATCAAATATTTAGATAGATGTGTTATTATCCAGCCACAGAACCCTCATAAACAAGTCTGGGGAAGGAAGGTGCTTGTGCGCCACTCCACTCTTCTCCTCTTCTCTCTGCTCGTCTCCTCTCCTTGCTTGTCTCCCCTCCTTTCCTGTCCTGTCCTCTACTCTCTGTTCATCTTCCTCGTGTTCTTTCGTTCCCTGTTATGGGGTATATCATTTCAGCCAAGGCCTGGTTTGGAAAAGGCCCCTTGTGTTCCCCAGGATGTGGCTCTGTGGTTCTGGTATTCCTCACATCTGTAATCTAACTCTGCACCGAGGCTCCGGCTCTGTCTTTCTCACTCTCCCCACCAACCATAAACAAGACGCCCCTGTCGGCATGACAACGGTAACCACCAGCACTAGATGTGTCCCATGAGCCTCTCTGTGGCCGTGCAGTCCTGTCGCCGGTGCCTGGAGTACATCACACACCTCAGCCTCAGATAGTGTGGTACATAATTTTTTTAACTCGCATTTTATTTATTGATGGTACTTAGGATTTCATAGACTGCTATGATATAACAGGGACATGCCATAATCAAAGGGATATTCTGGAGTATTTTAGCCTATAGCCCTGATGTTGGAGATCACAAGTGCTGTCGGTAAGAAAAAGAACGAGAAAATTTGGTACAATATAGACCAAATAGTAAACAGACAGGTAACGCAAAATAAATGAAACTCACTCTCAGTTTAATTATCTGATGCCTCATTCTGTTAGTGTGAGCTGCTGGTTCGATATTCCATCTGTGCTGTACCAGATAATATACTGGCAGCACACAGTAACTTCAAACAATAGAACTATGGGGATGAAATACTCGATATATGCAATATGTATAGCCTTGATATGCTCTGATTTCAAATAAGTTGAGAAGAATGTAATGACAATGAAATGATACACCTCCTCTACATTGTGAATGAAAACTCAAGTTACTTATTGATCACCTAGATCAGCAAATGAATATCCTCAAAGTCAACACATACCGTATTACCTTGGCAACAAACCAACCAATAGAAATCTCATGTATCAAGATATTTGTACTTTCTGTACTGTAGATCTCCATGTTTATGGGGATATAGATATTCTTTCCACACAACAGATCAGGTGGGTAGGGCTCCAGATCAGGTGGGAATGGCTTCAGAAAGGAAGAATTATGTCAGTTTACCGGCTTTGTAATCACTTTGATGGTTAAATGACTTATTATAGGATGGATTAAGGTTCTCTCGTCTCCCTTGTGGTGACATTTACCAATGCCAACATTGCCCTGCAAAAGCACACAAAAAAACAAACTGAGATCCAAGACTTGTCTTACATACAGTAGCTCAGCTCCAGTGCACATGGAGGTAGCTCACAAGGTAGGATCTTGTATGGCCTGCCTCCCGATTTGAGAAGTCATCCAATGCTCTCCGTGGTCCTCTGTCTCACACACTCTGCATCTAACCCTAGTTAATATTTCAGGCACTCGTACGTCTAGCCCTGGTGAATATTTCAGACACTGAAGCGCTATGCTCAACTCTTAGCCTTGCTTGACACAAATGTTAGTATCCGCTACAGTTTTCCTTCAGGTGCTTTGCATGCAGTTGTATCAGAAACCTTGAGCTCCTGTACGTGGAGTGCTTAAAAGGGGGTTAATATTTAATCTCCCAAAGCATATTTCGAGTCTGTGCTATCAATGTCATTATGAAGATGTCCTCTCTCACAACAAGACAGGTCTGAGCATATAGTACCTTAGCTAAAAGGCATGCGGCATGTAGTAGCTACACCTGTCGCTATGCTTACGTCTGCACCTGGATATGTTATGGAGAGCGAGCGGGACAGAAATGGCTTGTAGGGTTTAGGGCTTCTCTCTAACAAGCCTGCTCTTTAAAATAGTTCTGCTACAAGCTTTCCATGACTCAGAAAAGACAAGTCAAGAGCTCCATGCGGCAGCTTTACCTGTCATACCTACCTAATTACACCTGTAATAGACCTGTCATACATACCTCATTACACCTGTATTATAACTGTTGGACTTGAGAGATAAGGCTGGCAATGTTTTGATATCAGATAATCAGTGTATTTACTTCAGGGCCAGTCCTTATAGCTGTCCTAAAGAAAATGTGTATATATGTTGGTTATGGTTAGGGTAAATGTGTGTGTGTGCGTGCGTATGTAAGTGTATTGTAATGTCCTGGTCAGTAATGCTGGCAGGATAGCTCATGGAGACCCCCTGTGCCAGGCCTAAGTGTGCGTCACGGAGAAGGAGACTTGGCTTAAAGATTAGAGAAGATCTCTTGACCCACATCTGTCACATGAGGTAGGGAGGTTTCGCTTCACACACCACTGGGTAGGACAAGCAGACAGAGACACAGGAACACACACACACACACGCACACACACATATACTCACGCATGCTTGTGCACAGTCTTCTAAACATGCATAAACACTCACTGTCAGTCTGATGTGTTCATACACACACACACACACACACACACACACACACAGTCTTACTCTCTCATGCGTGCAAACATGCACATAGTTTCTCTTACACACAGACACTAGTGTCCAAGTACACCACCCTGTAACCTGGGTCGTAATTGTGGCTCTGTCACTGCTGCCCGTTAGACTGAGTTCAGCTTACACAGGAGGCGGTGAGATATGGGGGTTAGTGTTGTCACAGTGATAAACAAAGTAAAACTGTCAGTCCTCATCTCTACCCTGCCTACCCATGGGCTTTGAGGTGTGTGTGTCTGTCTGTGTGGTGTGTGTAACTGTCATTGCAAGTTTGAATCTGATTGTGAGTAAGTGAGAGAGTGTGTGTGTGGAGAAGAGAGAGCAAAGAGAGAGGAGAGGATGGAACAGGTTGTGAGGCTAGATATGTTAATTTTTAGAACATGACAAAACACTGTGTGACCAGTCTGTAGACTCTACTGGCCCAGAGCCATTGACTCACCCATCCTGAGAACAAGCCCGTTGGTGTTACAAGTGCCCCAGGGGTGTTTATGATTGGATCACAGACCTGTCCGTCACAGCCTCGCTCTGTGTCATATGTGGGAAACGTCAGGGTTGGGTCTACCGAGCTTCGGGAGTGTATATTCTTGGAGCGGTAGGACGTCTCATTAAAATGGTGTGTGTTTCTTTAGTGCCTGGTCCTTGTGCCTGACATAACGCCAGTCAAGATGCCAGTTAGGCGTGTGTGTGTGTGTGTGTGTCTGTGTTCTCAGCGGGCATTAGCAGACAGATGGTTGACATGGCTCAGGTCTCAGGGCTAGTCCTCATGATTCCTTTTACCTATTTTATCCTTTTTACACACACAGACACACAAATATGCACACATACAGTAGACTACACACACAAACACAGAGATGTGGATATGCTCATACACATACATTCACAAATGAACACACAAAACAAATACACCCATATAACTATTTTAATAATATATTGATCTACCTCACATGGGTGTGCATACACACATGCATATCTATACTCATGGTGAAGTACATAAACATATTAGGGCCTGACTTGCCTTTTATGACATCACTCACTTCTCATGACTTGCTAACCCGTACTCACACACACACACATACAAATAGAACATTGCACACACACACCCCACACAGATACAAAGACTGTAGGAGATCCCAGGCCTCCTTAAATATTCTGTCTTAATCACTCTGGCAGTCTGTCCTCATCATGATGTCTATCAGGCTCTGTGAGCCAGGCTGGGACCTGTGCCCCCTCTCTCTTTCTCTCTCTCTCACACACATACACACACACACACACACACACACAATCCCACTGCTCATGATCCTAATTGGAAGCAGCAGGAAGGTGATCCTGTCTGAAACCAGCAAACTAGCTAACTAGCAACGAGACAGACCCCAGACAGACAGCTCAGTGAGGACTGAGGAACACTGACTGGTGGGCTGGCTGAATAGCTAGCTTTCTAATGGATGTGTTTGGGAAATGTATCTGACAAAACCGCACTTACATCTTCAGTGGGCTTCCGATCTGTGGAAAAAAATTCCAGTGAATAGCATCAGCAGCTGTTGAGAATGACAGGCATATCTGTCAGTCTTTCATTTGACTGTACTGTATCCTATCAAAATGAATTTGAGGATGTTATGAAATCTGGTTAGCTAAAAATACATACTTAAAAAAAAACCTCACTGTTGCTTGGTTTTCCACAGTGGTGTTAAATCTGTGAGATCTGACAGCATTGTAAGTTGTAATCACAGGCTCACTGACTTTCAGAGTAAAATCAATAGGAGAATCAGCTGGAATGGGAGTAGACTACATTTAATTGCTGGCTTCTCTTGTGTTGGCTTTGCCTTTGTAGCTCATTTGAAATTCCGCACACCTTACAGGATGACCTATGAATGTGAAGATGCATTTCAAATTAGACATGGTTTCCTTGTACCGCAGAGAGTGCATACGGGGTTCAATGGAGTTTATTAATTGAGTGGGAGAGAAAACACTCAAAGACACACATACACATACATGCACACACACACACACACACACACACACACACACACACACACACACACTCACTCAATCAAAGACACACACATGCAGACACAGAGTGTATTTCCTTGTATTCTTGACCCTGGAATATCTTTGACCCCAGTATTTCAGAGCCACAGTTCTGTAAGCTCACATAGAAGCTTTCTACTGATGGGATATGTAGTTATGTAAGAAGCTTAGCGTGGTCTTGGGTTGAATGGATTGCCCAGACAGCGTGAGAGAGAATGAGGGAATAAGATTGTGTGTTTGTGTGTGTGTGTGTGTGTGTGTGAGAGAGAGAGAGAGAGAGAGAGAGGGAGAGCATGGAGGAAAGGGAAAGAGAGGGAAAGCAAATGAGAGTGAGACAGAGAGAAAGTGAGTGAGAGAGAGAGAGATGGAGAGCCAGAGCCTCGAAAGTTATGCCTGCACAGTTGATGATGAAGAAGATGATGATGATGATTATGTATAGTGCCATGGCAACAGTTACTGCACACACAGACACACTGACTGGAGTTGCCCAGCAATGGGGCCATTCAGTGGGAAGTGACAAGTATTTCCAGCTTCATTTGACTGTGTGTGTGTGTGTGTGTGTGTGTGCCTGAGTGTGTGTGTACTTGTGTGTGCCTGTGAGTGTGAAGAAATGCGTGTTTGTGTGTGTGTGTGTGTGTGTGTGTACTTGTGAGTGCCTGTGAGTGTCTGTGTGAAGAAGTGTGTGTGTGTGTGTGTGTGTGTATGTGGTGGAACAGGAATGCTGCTTACAGCCTGGGATGTATTGCTCGTCCGGTGCTCCCCCTGGTCTCTGTCATGGCTGCTTACTCTAACGCTCAGTGGCAGCTTGTTGTGGAGAGCGTTTGGAAACACCTGGGCTTTTTTCCCCCCCATTTCCCGCTGTCGTCAGCCCAGGAATGAAGATGTTGACAGAGTGGGTCGTTACTAAAGCACACTTCCTCTCTCACTCGCTCTGTTCCTTTGCCGGCTGACTGGCCTGGTCAGCGTTTAAGAAATAGTCCCTTAACAGCCCTCGGGGGAATGTTCCACAGGGCTTGGTCCTGTAGGAGACTCACAAAAAGCAAAACCAGAGCAAAACTCAGTTTGTAGCCCAAAGAGGTCAAAAATGAGAAGGATTAACGTATTAACTTTTATTAAGTTAATAATAAATCATAGCCCGGGCCCGCCCAGGATCGTTGACGCTGACGATTGTCTTCTGATCGTTGACGCCGCATAGAATTTCGCTTACAAATTCAGATTGAATTTTACGACCACTGTGAGATGGGGCAAATGTCCTCAGTAGAGATAATGTGCTGTCTGCCTGCCCTTCTGGTGTTCAGTAGAGATAATGTGCTGTCTGCCTGCCCTTCTGGTGTTCAGTAGAGATAATGTGCTGTCTGCCTGCCCTTCTGGTGTTCAGTAGAGATAATGTGCTGTCTGACTGCTCTTCTGGTGTTCATTAGTTTTCATTTGCTTTTGTTCTTTGCTGTGACCCTTAGCAGAAAAGCACACAGACACTGTCTCTCCCAGGTATTGGCTATTTAATGGTGTGGGTCAGACACCATTATGTCAAGGTTAAACAACACACCATTCCTTAAATAGACACACACACACACACACACGTCACACATCATCTCTAGGTTAAACGAAGATCACAGTCTTTATTGTCCTTTGTCCACCATTCTCCCTCTCACACTCTCAGCTGCCAGAATCAGTAGGTGTGTGTTGTGTGTGTGTGTGTGTGTGTTTGCTTTGTGGTGCTGGGTCAGGTTTCCTCTGCCGGTGGCTCCTGGCTCACTGTGCTGCCTCTGACCTTGACTGGAGCCCTGCTCACCATATGCCCACGTAGATCTGCCTCGTCCCGCAGAACATACCCCCTACCCCCCTACCTCCCTCTCTCTTTCTCTGTCTCCTTCTTGCTCACACACACACACACACAGACACAAACACACAAATACACACACTGTCCTTTCCCTACACCTCTCTATGCTTCACTCTGGCTCTCATTCAGAGCTTCAGGCATGGGGTGGGATTGTGATGAGCAAACAGGACAGAGGAGGAAGTAGGACAAAAATAACTCATTGACACACACACACACAGAAATGCTAAAACTAAAACTGTACATACCATACAAACACTGACACCCATTTTCTCTCAGGTATTAAAATTTAGATGAAATATTGCAGTTATTATCCATGAATAGCACAGATGTAACAGATGTATTGTGGTTTTTTATAGCGTGTGTGTGTGCGTGCGTGTGTGTGTGTGTCTGTAATGCTGATATTCTTTATGTTGCATGTGTACTGTAAGTGATGTAATATATTTGCTGTCTGTACCCCTCATATTGTGATGCCAGTAAACCACTGGTCTGCTCATTTAGCCCTCTTAGCACACACACACACACACACACACACACACACACACACACACATGCACACACATGTTTTCCCTATTTCCCAGACATACACTTACAGACATTGATTGACTGCATTTCATTAACAGCATGAGTCTAGTTGTCCAGTCACGTGTGTGTGTGTGTGTGTGTGTGTGTGTGTGTGTGTGTGTGTGTGTGTGTGTGTGTGTATGCATGCGTGTGTGTGTGCACGTGCACCGATTGCCCTTTTAACCCCACACCATGGGGAATAACATGTTAATCAAAGCTCAGTTCCCCAGTCAGCAGACCTGTGGTTCATCAGCACTGGTTAGTGCCGAGGGTTAACAGTGCTGGCCTACATCGAGGGGCCTTGGGTGAGACAGCTGGCATGGAAGGACTAAGCTTATGCAATCAAAACAAGTTGGTATTTCAAATTGTGTTTTACCACACTAGAATTCATTAAATAAATGGATAGATGTTGACTTGATTTACTTTTTCTCAAGCAATAAGCGGCCTTTGGTAAAGCATGTGGCAAATATTTGTATAAGAATTTCCAATTCTGTTTTTAAGGTAGAGATCTGATGGGACTCATAACTTTAGCTATTTTGATGCGTGTGTGTGTGTGTATGTGTGTGTGTGTGTGTGTGTGTGTGTGTGTGTGTGTGTGTGTGTGTGTGTGTGTGTGTGTGTGTGTGTGTGTGTGTGTGTGAAGGGAGGTGTGTTGCTGGGCCTCATCGACAGGCGGTGGCTCCTAGCAACAGGATGCATGAATCAGCATGTTGAGCCCTCCCACAGGAGAACTTCATCTTCTCCCTGTTCCCATTCTCTCATCCCTCTGTTCACACACCCCTCTTTTCTCACCCCTCTCTTTCCTCCTCCTCTCAACCATATCTCATTTCTTTATTTTCTCATCCTCTCTCATTTGCATTATTAAATGATCATAAATTCCCTGTTTACTGAAAGACTCTTCTTTTTTATTTCTTTTTTTTCAGTCGGATTAGCTTGTATTTTATCCATCATTCTAATTAGTCTCTCCTCTCCTCTCTTTCTCCCCTCCTCTCCTTACCTCTCTTTCTCTCCTCTCCTCTATTTCTCTCCTCTCTTCTTCACTCCTCACCCCTCCCCCTCTTTCTCCTCTCCTCACCAACCCTCTGCTTCTTGACCCTCTAAATTGATTGCTTTCTGGGGGTGGGGTCAGTCAGGGTGGAGGTTAGTCATTATGGCGGAGGTAGAGTCATGGCGTACATGTATCTAATAAAGTCATGTCATCACTGGTTGCACGTGATGTGGCTGTAGCAGTGATGTAACTATGGCCGTGGTCCTCAGCCCTGAGCTGGATTGGGGCCCTGGAAGAGATAGTTATTTTGAGCTGTTGGTTTGGAGGAGCAGGAACAGTTTGTCAATATATGTAATTTATTGATGAGGTTGATGAGTATAATCTCCTTCTTCACACACTGCACTTTGTAACATATTACATCAATTACTGCTGTATTGTTTTGGTCATATGCTGTTTATTAAGATAATTAAGTGCTTGTGTTCACCATGTTGGGCGTGTAATGTTTTGTATGCCACCATTTTAACAGCAGCATGAGGATCATCACTTTTTGAGTTGTAGTATGTAAATGTTTGCATCTAATTTACTTTATGTAAAGGTTTCTGATGTAGTAATTATGGTGATTTTGGTTGACTAAGCCTAATAGATAGATAGATAGATGGAGATAATTGTTTTGAATCCGCTGGTGCTGGTGAAGGTACTAAAATTGGCAAGTTTTCTTTCCTGGAGCCGAGAGGGTGTTTGAGTGTCTCATGCGATGTGTAGTGTGGGCTAGTGATGTGCTGTGTGTGTGTGTGTGTGTGTGTGTGTGTGTGTGTGTGTGTGTTGGCATATTGCCAGGCAACCTGTTAATGTTGGGTGTTCTCACCTGTTGCCACAGTGGGATTCCTCTTGGCTGGAACCACAACAGATAGAAACTCCTGCATGAGGGAGGATGCTGAGACGATGTGTGTGTGTGTGAGTGTGTGTGTGTGTGTGTGAGTGTCTGTAGATGTGTGTGTCAGGAGAAGGACACCAGCACAGGAGGTGCTGTGATGAAGTTGCTGTGTCTGTGTGTGTGTGTGATGTGTCAGACTCAGGGTCAAAAGGAGAGAATAACAGGAGAAGGAGGAATGTGTGTGTGTGTGTGTGTGTGTGTGTGTGTGTGTGTGTGTGTGTGTGTGTGTGTGTGTGTGTGTTTGAGATAGGGGGTGGGAGAGAAAGAGCGCAAGTGAACCCAGCTCATCTTATCACCATGGCAACAGATTGATGAGTGGTTGGTGCAACTAATGTTCCTGAACATACAACATTATTTTTCTTCAACAGGATTTTGGCATGGATGTGTTGGATGCTGTGTGTTCATATTTGTGTGTGTGTGTGTGTGTGTGTGTGTATGTATGTGTCTGTGTGTGTGACTCCTTTCCACGACCAAACTCTTAGTGACTAATTGATTGATTGATTGGATGAATCATCATGTTTTTCTTTTGTTTTTTACCAGCCACTGCTTATTCATACTCTATTTTATTAGCACTGATCTCAGAACAGACATTTCTATCTATGTTTGCATGAGGTATATTACTAGAAATTCTGGAATGCTCCCGAACTCTGTAAAACTCCACAGTGGAATGTTTGTAATTAGTTGTCTGCAGGCTCTGATCTGGTTCCTGCTGGTAGAGCAACAGAGTGTTGCTGGCTAGCGACACGTCAGGCTGAGCGACAGGAGGAGACTTGGCTCGCTGTCATGAGTGCCAGCACCAGTCGTCTGTCACGCACAGAAACTCCGAGCGGCGGCGGGGAGGCGTCTGTGCCGGCCAAGCGTCACGATAAACACGGCCGTGGAGGAGAACACCAGCAGGCTTCTGGGGCTTTCTCTTTCGGGCGAGGTGTTGATACCTACTCTGTATTGGATTACATCAACACCACAATCGACAGTTTTACTACTGAAAAGCAGATCACCACGTACCCAAATCAGAAACCATGGATGAAAAAGGAAGTGCAGCTTCTACTGAAAGCATGTGACAATGCCTTCAGATCAGGGGACACACAGGCCTACAGTACATCCAAGGCTGACCTGAAGAGGGGCATCAAGAAGGCTAAGCACAGCTACAAGCTGAAGGTGGAGGAACACTTCACAACCTCTGACCTCTGACGCATGTGGCAGGACATTCAGGCCATATCTGACTACAAGCCCAGCAACTCCACACAGACAGCCATGGATCTGTCCTTCCTCAATGACTTTTATGCTCGCTTTGACAAGGACAACAAGTATAAGACTGCCATCACCCCCTGACGACCACCATACCCTCACACTCACTGTCACAGATGTCCACAACGCACTGGGCCACATCAACGCCCGTAAGTCCGCTGGACCTGACTTTTCTCCTTCGGGCGAGGTGTTGATGGGGGGAGAGCTGGAACCTGGAGAGGAGTGAGACGGTGATAGATGTGAGAAAGAGATGTGAGAGAGAGAGAGGGAGAGAAGAAGAGAGAGGAGACATGAGAGAAAATGAGAGCTGGAAAGAAAGTGAGACATTAATGATGGGATGGTGATATGACAGAGAGATAGAGGGAAAGGGGGAATGAGGAAGGGATGAATAGATGAAAAAGGACAGAGAGAGAGAGTAAGAAAGAGAGTGTGTGTATGTGTGTGTGTGAGAGAGAGGGAGATGCAAAAAGAATATCTGAGAGAGAGAGAGAGAAGCAGAGGACAAAGTGTGACAGAGAGAAGGAAATTTGTCCTGCCAGAGCAACCCTGCTGTCTTCTCAAACTCAAGCACAAACTCTATCACATACACACACACACAAACACTCAGCAGTATCCCTCCCAGCATGAGCAGGCTGTTCTCTTGGCCTCTACATCAGACTTTCTTTCCACTCTCCTGTTACACACACACACACACACATACACATACACATACACACACACACACACACATAGATATAGACATGCACACACACAGACACACACACTCTCTTGCACTCTCAGGATGCACAAAAACACACAAACTCACTCAGTCACACATCCATAACCACACACGCAAACACACACACACTTACATACAAATACACACATAAGGATGCACGCAAACACATACACAAATCCACTCAGAATCGCAGACACACACACATGCACTCTTAAGCATGCACACTAACTCACTTAGAAACACGAACACACACACACACACACACACTGCTGCTACCCCCACTGTCCCTTTCGTGGTGCTGTAAATTACCCATAAATCACCTGTCCTTCAGCCTACGCTCACTGCTAGGGCAGCCTTTCAGTAACCCCCACCGATTCCTCCAATGTTTCCATCCCCCTCTCTTTTCCTCTGCTCTTCTCTTCCCTCCCTTTCTTTTCTTCTTTCCTCCCCTCTTTTTTCACTGTCTCTTCTTTTCTCCTCCCTCTCATGTCCTTATTCTTCACTTCTTTTCTCCTCTGCTTATCCTATCCTATGCTTAGCCAAGTTAGGCATTTGGATGTGAATGCCAAACTTGCTATGGACACACTCCACACAGCTGTAAGGAAACAGGACGTCTTCTCAAGTCAGTAATTCCGTCTTTATTCCGAGAAAAGGTAGTAACACAGCATACAAAGATACTATGGGAACACCGGCGTTGGAGTGAACAATAATCAACTGAGGTCCCCTACCATATATACCATGGAGTCATCAATAGTTAGCCACAATGAGGTGGCTAATTAAAATATCCTTTGATAATCTTGTCTGGCTTCAGGTGTGACAGGGTGGTGGTTAGGTGATCACCTCCTTCCTGTAGACATGCTAATTCACTACTGGTAGTCTGGCCATGATGGTTTAGGTTGAGTCACCTTTGTTACCCCCATTCTAACATTAATGGCTGTTATCTGCCTTCAGACACAAAGCTAATCTCATGTGAAGTTGATCTTGAATACACAAACACTGTTGGGTTAGGGTCTCTTTGTTGCAGGTCCTCTTTGTTGCAGGTCAGACTTGAGGAAGTGATTGAAACCTATAGTCTAACCAGATTCTCATCTCGTCAGACCTCCAAATCAAATCAATTCCTTAAAGCCATTGGCAAACAACAATCCGCACACCCGGAGGCAGCATTTATTGTGTTGCGGGAGACTTTAACCACTCCAACCTGAAGACAGTGCTACCTAAATTTCATCAGCATGTCTCCTGCAGCACCAGAGGAGACAAAACACTAGATCATGTCTACACCAACATTGCTGGTGCCTACACAGCAACTCCCCTCCCCCACCTGAGACAGTCTAATCACCTTTCTTTGTTTCTCACCCCAAAGTATTCACCGCTCACCAACCGTGTGAAACCAACAAAGAAGATCATCAAGGTGTGGCCAGCGGGGGTAGACTCTGTACTCCAGGACAGGTTCAAAGACACTGACTGGAGCAGATTTGCCTCAGTGGCCACTGAAGGCACTCATGTGAACATTGACTCTTACACCTACTCAGTATTGGATTACATCAACACCACAATCGACAGTTTTACTACTGAAAAGCAGATCACCACGTACCCAAATCAGAAACCATGGATGAAAAAGGAAGTGCAGCTTCTACTGAAAGCACGTGACAATGCCTTCAGATCAGGGGACACACAGGCCTACAGTACATCCAGGGCTGACCTGAAGAGGGGCATCAAGAAGGCCAAGCACAGCTACAAGCTGAAGGTGGAGGAACACTTCACAACCTCTGACCTCTGACGCATGTGGCAGGACATTCAGGCCATATCTGACTACAAGCCCAGCAACTCCACACAGACAGCCATGGATCTGTCCTTCCTCAACGACTTTTATGCTCGCTTTGACAAGGACAACAAGGATAAGACTGCCATCACCCTCCCCCCTGACGACCACCATACTCTCACACTCACTGTCACAGATGTCCACAACGCACTGGGCCACATCAACGCCCGTAAGTCCGCTGGACCTGACAGCATTCCTGGACACGTGCTGAGAGCCTGTGCTGGGCAGCTTGCAGGGGTCTTCACAGACATCTTCAACAGGTCCCTGGCCCAGGCAGCAGTACCAGCATGCTTCAAGACCACCTCCATAGTGTCAGTGCCGAAACACTCATCACCTACGTGCTTGAATGACTACCGCAACCGCAACAGTAACCCTATCTGCAACTGGATCATGGACTTCCTGACCAACAGACCCCAGTTTGTTAGGTCAGGCCAGAATCGGTCCACCACCCTGTCACTGAGCACCGGTGCACCACAAGGCTGTGTGCTATCCCCATTCCTCTACTCCCTTTTCACCCATGACTGCAGGCCTGCGTATGGATCCAACTCCATCATCAAGTTTGCAGTGATTGGACATGGTGTGCTGACAACAACCTGCTCTTGAACACCAGCAAGACCAAGGAACTCATCGTGGACTTCAGGAAGGGAAACACCCATGACCATGATTGCTGTATATTGCACATCTGTACATCTGTATATGCTTCTGTAAATCTATATATACTTAATACATCTGAGTAATGACAATGAAGTTGAAACTAATCTAATCTAATCTATTGCACCTATTCTCCACTCCTGGTCTCTCTATCACTCCTACCTTTTCTGTCTCTTCACTGTTCTTTCCCCTCTTCTCTTCTCTTCTCTTTTTTTTCACTTCTCTTCTCTTCTCTTCTATTCTCTTCTCTTCTCTTCTTTTCTCTTCTCTTCTTTTCTCTTGTTTTTCTTCCCTATTCTTCTTGTTTTTCTTTCTTCTGTCATCATTAAGTCCTGCTGCTCACATTCTGACTGCTGGCATGTTGGTGTGTTTGTGTGTGTGTGTGTGTGTGTTTGCATGTGTGTTTTTGTGTGTGTGTGTGTGTGTGCGTGTGTGAGGGTTGAGCAGCTGATATGGGCTTTCAGAGGGAGTCGGAAGTGGGCCCATCTATGGTGATGTAATTTGCATGCATATTACATTAGCTTTCTGCAGTTTTAATGAGAAGCTCTTGTACCGTGTGTTTGTGTGTGTATGTGTGTTTCCTGTTCACGCATAACATTTGCATTTTATTTCCTGTTAACATGTGAACTGTAGCATGTGTGCATTATTGTGAATAATGTGTGTGTGTGAGAGAGAAACAGAGAGAGAGTGAAAGAGGGCACGTCAGTGTGTGTCACAGTGTATGTGTATGCACATATTTGTGTGTGTGTGTGTGTGTGTGTGCGTGTGTGTGCATGTGTGAAGGCATTTCAGTGCCACCCTCTTTGGAGATGTTGAAGGCATGCAGTGTGTTGCCTGTTGCTATGCAGGAATGTTTCTTGCCAGTCCTGTAGCATTATGGGCTGGCCTTTGGGTGCAGTTTCCTACCACCAGCACCACACACACACACAGATACTACACTGAACTGAACTGTACACTGAACACTGTACAACATGGCTACAGTGGAATAGCTTCACTGAGCTTACTGTTTTTTTTTTCTGCCATGTGTGATATATTATTAAAAAACACAGCTAATGTTAATGCACTGCCAAATTGTCTGGAACTGCATCATTGCCATCTGCCAAAAGAATTTGTAGACGTTTTTGCAGCTCCAGTCATTTGAAATGAAGTTTGGTTCATTCCTCACTCCTGTCTTTCCAGATTTACACACAAGGGTACAAGCATTGTGGAGACGGGTGATGTTTCTCTCAGACTACACTGTCATAAAAATTGTGAAACTTAAAGGCAGTGGGCTGGACATTGCAACATGTATAAACAAGCATAGCAAAATATGTGCCAAATACCGAATAGAAATTAATAATCCGTCTTTATTCTTTCTCTCTCTCTCTCTCTCTATCTCTTTCTCTGTCTCTCTCAGTCCTGCAGTAAACCTCACTGTCATGCACACAACATATACCACACATACATACTGTATAGCCACAGTGTATATTTATTATAAGGCTCCTCAGAATGCTCAGGATCTGGAGAAATGGGCCTTCCCAACGTTCGGAGGTCAGTTATTTCTGTAAAATCACTGATGCTTCTGATTCACGTCTGCATATCATTCCAGGAGTAGAGATCATTCCCAATGGAACTTCGTTGTAGTAATGTAGAAATCAGCTGCATTCTAAAAAAATATTTCATGTTCAAGTTGCATTGCCAACTTATCACAAATGGAACTTTGTTGTAGTAAAAGGAGATCAGCTGTTCAGATCAGATGTTCAAGTTGCGTTGCCAACTATTTGCTTATCCGTGGAAGCCATGAAACGGTAACAAATTAAATTGTGTGTGAATTTTCTCACATCGTTTTAGCAAGTAGCCGTATAATAATGTATTGTCTGCTGGTCATTAAAGGAAAATATTTACGTTCAGGACGAAACAAGACCCCTCCATGTCATGTGAGGGTCAATACATTATCTCTTATATATTATATATAGTGTATCAATGCATGAAAGTCACAGAACACCCCAAGTAGATAAATGAATCTGTATGTATGTTTAAATAAAGCTATACGTTTGTTTTTATAATGAACTTTCTCATATTTAAATCAAATTATGGATACAGATATATGGATGAAGCAGTTGCTGGTCAGTGCATGATGTCTTGTGAATGCAGGATTTCACGACCGATTACCTCTGCATACCTAGCTGTCACCTCCCACTTCTCTGTGGTGGGAACAACAAATGTAGATCAAATTATCCCTGTTGATTGTTTCTTGATTTTGGTTTCAGCTTATAAACCGGCCTCCATTGCATCAGGGTTAAAAGCCTGTTATTGATTGTTTCCCTATCTCAGGCAAATGAAATGAAGTGCAAATAGGCCTGGTGACCACAGTGAGCTGCAGAGCAAAGTCAAATCACTCACAGATCAGGGTGGATTTTCCCAGGCTACATGCATGGCTCAACATTAGCCTGTTCAATATATCCACCGTGTGGGATAAAGACACCAGGCTCCTCACTGCGGGGACATGGAAATTCACACTGACTGCCACATCCATCCACTTCACTGAACCCAAGTTACACTCTGACAAACACACACACACACACACACACACACACACACACACACACACACACACACAAACACACTCGCAAACATATGATGCTGACTGGATATGGACAGACACTATCTGTGTAAGAAACGGACAGAGGGAACAGAGGGAGACACAGAGAGGGGGAGAGAGGAAGAGATAGAGAAAGAGAATGAGACAGACAGGGAAAAAGAATGAGAGGGAGAGAGAGCAAACATTTTATTATTCCAAGTTGTCCATCTATATGTATGTTTTTGTTTTTCAGAATTTGTGTTCATTCTGCCTTGACAGCATCATCTCTCTCTCTCTCTTTCAGTCCTGCAGTAAACCTCACCATCATCCACACAACATATGCCACACATACATACTGTACAGCCACACGTAACATATGCAACATATAGACACACCTTATGGTCTCTGGAATGAACTGTGCCAATAAAGCCTTTGAGTCTTTAAATGGGAGAGCGAGGGATTTGAGTAGACAAACGAGAAGCCAAAGGCGAGAAAGAGGGAGAGAGAGAGAGGGAGAGGAAATAGAGGAGGGGAAAAGGGCTGAAAAAAGGGGGAAATGAAGTGATGAAATGAGGAAAGATGAGGAAAGATATGGATGAGCAACAGGGAGGCAGAGCCACGCTTAGAGATGGGTGGAGGAAGAAGATGACATAGCCGAGGAGCGAACGAGTGAACGCCTGATAGTGGGGGACAGAAGGAGATGGAGTGAATGAATGAGTGCGAGAGGGAGATTGATGGCCTGTGTGAATGAGTGATTGAGCGAGGGATGGAGGGAGGGTGGGAGGAGTGAAGAGAGGAGGGAGGGAGGGAGTGAGAGCATTTATTTGTTTACTCTGAGTTTGATTGAGTGCGAGGGGGGACTGCAGTCCAAGGCTACAGAATTAATCTGCTGCTCGGCCTGTGCTTGGTTGCTCGGTCGCTTGGTCGTTTAGCATGTGCTGTGCCGCTGCTCTCAGCGGGCACGGTCATGTGATTAAGTGCTGGCGTCGGGCGCAGTGTGGTGTAAGTCACAGCAGAGGGATAATCAACACGTGGTTGGGTGCTGCCGTTTCACTCCCTCCCTTTAGGCAAATCTCTCTCTCTCTTTCTCTCTCTGTTTCTCTCTCTCTCTCTCTGTCTCTCAGTCCTGCAGTAAACCTCACTGTCATGCACACAACATATACCACACATACATACTGTATAGTCACATGCAGTATATGCATCATGTAGACACACAGTGTATTTACTCATATTCCATAGAAAGACAACTACACCCAGACACTTTAGTGGTATGTTGCTTACTTGCTCCATACAGTAAGAAGTACTATACTATTACTCCACAACAATTCAATTCAATTGTATTTATACAGCACCTTTTACAATAGTATTGTCTCAAGTATTGTCTATTGTTTCACAGAAGGAGCACCCAAGAGCAACATGGACAACAAACAATAATAATAATAAAAAATATCTATGGTCACAAAACACCTTTTTTCTCTATAGAATTTCTCTATTCTCTTAACAAACCTGTAAACATTGCATGTAGAATAAACACAACACTACACACATCACACACGTCATAATACCTGGGGGAAGCCTGCTGTGGCCAGGTGTGTGTGTGTGTGTGTGGCTTTGTGTGTGTGGGTGGGTGGTGGTGTTGGTGGGGGTAGCAGTGTGTGTCATCAGCCACTAAGTGCATCGTTCTCTTGACCTTGAAAATGGCTGCCAGCCAGGTGTTTCCCAGTGAGACACTGCCATCTCTTTGTGAGTGAGGAAGAATGTGTGTGTGTGTGTGTGTGTGTGTGTGCATGTTCAAGAGATGGGGCATGGAAGATATTTAAAGGTTAAAGTGTTTATGTGGACATACATTATCTTCATAATAAGATCATTTTTGATGGCCTTACAAATGAGCAGGTGTTTCTTGATGAATCATTTATAACTGTGTAGTAAAAGTTTCATAAATCCTCAGTAAATCATTAATAAACATTTATCAATCGGTTGTCTATAGCTGCAGACAATTCTATCTGTCACATAATGAAGAAATTTCATCTTGCACAAGTGAGGTATCATATTTTAGGTGTCTGAATAATTCATGCTAGGTAAAATGTGTGTGGATGTTCACTGTTTTTATTTTGTTTTATGTTGTTTTCCTGGTAATCACTGTGTGTTTTGGCTATGTGTTTGCCTCTGCCTTTGTGCTGTGCCGTTTAACAGCTTATAGTGAGGTGATGGCGGAATTTGTGCGTGTGTGTTTGTGTGTGTGTGTGAATGTGTTAATGAATGGATGAGCCCAGCCTGGCACAGGTGTTAGGACAGGACAACAAACAATCATGGCCAGAGGCCCAGAGATCAGCAAACACAAGACGCAAGAGCTCTAGGATGTCCTATTAGTAACACGTACACAAGAACCAAGAAACTCTATTTGCTCTCTCGATTTCTATCTTTTTTTTTCTTTTCTTTATTCACCCCATCTCCCCTTAAACACCCCTTTCTGTTTCTCTCTCATTGTCACCCTGTATGTCCTTCTTTCCCTCTCACCCTCTCTTTCAGTTTGTTTTGCCTTTCCACCTTTTCTCCACTCAAGCCACTATTTGACAATATTTATGGTTTTCGTTCATCATGCAGTTATATGTGTACCGGGTTGGAACACATCATAAAAATATTGTATAGCAATGTGATGTTAATGCTAACCGTATGGGCTACGCACACCTGTTCTGGCAGTGGTAATAAGGCCCTCAGAGGTTTTGGGAAGGTTTTTTGCTTGCGGTTTAGATAGATAGGTGGCTTGTCTTCCATTTACATTTATGCATTTATCAGACGCTTTTATCCAAACGACTTACAAAAGAGGATAACATTCAAGCTACAACACAATGAAAAAAAAAACTAAGAAAGAGTGCATATTGCTAACATTAAATTTGCATTGCTTTAAGTTGAAAGTGCAATAGTGTAATAAAAGTGCAGTATAAAAGAGAGATTAAGTATAAGAGGTTAAGTGTATTCCTGGTATTCAGAATTCAAGTCAAGAGATATTCTTGGAAGAGCTGGGTCTTCAAGAGTCATCCATCTAAACTCCTTAGTATTGCTTTGATTGCTTTGTCCTCTTTCTTCTAAAGACTCTCTCCCTCCTCTGTCTCCTCTTGTGTCATCTCATCTTTTTCTCCCTCTGTGGTGGGAATTACACTGACTGCACTGTGGATAATGAAGTGATAGCAGATGAACACAACACAACACAACACAACACCAGAATAACTCTGTCAGGTTGCACAAAGCTCTGTCTCAGTCCTTCATGATGTATTAGGGATATGAAACAGCCTGCTTTTGCCCGACAGCATTGGTCAGGATGGCTTCAGTGCTCTTTGGTGTTCCAGTGTGTCTTATACTGAGATTGATGAGGATTACTTTACAAAGAAGCGGAGCCAAGCTGAGTTTGAATCAATGTTCCGCTTCCACATTATAACACTAACAGACCCAAGCCCCACACAGTTGGATCAGAGAATTAATCTATTAATCTATCTATCTATCTATCTATCTATCTATCTATCTATCTATCTATCTATCTATCTATCTATCTATCTATCTTTTTGTATATCATCATGTATTTCCTGTTTTATCACGTACCTATTATAACCCTACTCTCTCTCTCTTTTCCCAAAAACAGTTGGGGTTGCTGACTCAACTTTTGCTCCCTCTGTCTGACCTTCAGGACCAGATGCTCGTTGGCTCTGGCTTCATCTCTTCCACATCAGTGCCCCAGCAGACACCCTCTCCTCTTCCCTCCTGTTCTCTTCACCTCCATCAACCCTCCCTATTTAGCCTCCTCTCCTCTCCTGTCCACACCCCTCCCATCTCCTGTACTCCTCTATATCACCATTCTTTTAGTCTCCTCTCCTCTCTCCTCTACTCTCCTGCTCTCCTCTCCTCTCTCCTCTACTCTCCTGCTCTCCTCTCCTCTCTCCTCCTCTCCACTCTCCTGCTCTCCTCTCTCCTGCTCTCCTCTATTATGTCTCCCTTTTAGTCTCTTGTCTCTCCTTTCCTCTCTTCTCCCCTTCTCTCTCCGCTCTCCTCAAGTCCCTTCAGTTCTTTCCTTTCATTTCTCCTCAAACTCTCCTCTATCTCTTTTCATCTGCCTCTCCCTACCCTCTCTCCTCTTCTCTATTTTCCTCTCCTGTCTCTTTCCTTAACCTCCTCACTACTCTTCTTTTTCTCATTTTTGTGCACTCCTCTCCTTTTCTCCCTCAACCTCAACAACTCCCCCTCTTTCTTTCTTTTCCTCTCTCTCCCTCATTTCTCTGCTCTCCCTTCTCTCCTCTTGCTTTTCACTCTCTCTTCTCTCCTTACCCTAACCTCTCCTCTCTCTGTCTTCTTATTTTTCCTCTCCTCTCTCTCTCCCCTTTCTTCTCCTCTTTCCTCTTCATCCCTCTCTTCTTTACCTCCCCGTACTTCTCTCCTCTTCCCTATTTCCCCTCTCTCTTTCCCCCTCTCTTCTCTTATCCTCTTCTCACTCTCCCCCTGCTTCCCCCTCTTATCTCTCCCTCTCTCTCTCTCCCTCTTTCTTTCTCTTCTCTCCCTCACACCCTCCTCCTCCACTAATGGGGCTTAAAGGCCTGATGCATTAGTACCAGACTGGTACATTCTGAATTAGCCCAGCTTTTTTGCTGCTATGCGTGGGCACGTCAAACACACACGTGGCGCCGGCCACCGTCTGCTCAGAGGAACAGGCCCGCATACACACGTGTGTGTGTGTGTGTGTGTTAGAGAGAGAGAAGAGAAAGACAGAAAGAGAGAGAGAGAGAGAAGGAACAAAAGAGTTAGGATGACTATATCATAACGCATGTACACTAGATAGATCAATGGAACTACTTGATGTGAATGAGTTGAATAGGGCCTAAATGAATGTAATCGAATGAAATGTAATCGAGAGGGAGGGGCGGTTGGCATGGCGTCAGCGTTTTCTCATCTCTTTATGACTCATCTGCAGGTGCTCATATCGGAGGCCAATCACAGCACCCTCAGCCCTTTCATTTGAGTTTCACCCTGGGCTGCTCTTACCTGCCCCCTAGTCCAAATACACAAACACACACACATACACACACACGCACACACACACACACACACACACACACACACACACACACACACACACACACACACTGGAACAGTTACCAGTGGCCAGTGCAGCCAGGTGTAGTGTGGAGAGGAGAGGAGAAAGAGAACTGGAGAGGTGAAAGAGAGGAGAGGAGAGAAGAGAAAGAGAGGAGAGTGAGATGGGAAAGAGAGGAGATAGAGAGAAGAGGAAGGAAAAGAGAGGAGAGGACAGAGAAAGGAGAAATAGGAAGGAAAGGAGAGGGGAAAGAGGAGAGAGGGGGGAAAGAGGGGAAAAAGGAGGAGAGAGACGGGAAAGAGAGGAGAGGACAGAGAAAGGAGAAAGAGGAAGGAATGGAGAGGGGAAAGAGAAGAGAGGAGAGGGGAGGTGGGTGATTAGCAGTGGATGTCAAAATTGAAGGCTGCACTCGTTAATGATGATGGGAGGACCAGCCCCTCCTGTGCTGCTCAAACACACTCTTGGCCAGGATCGACACCTGCACACACTAGGAACTTGGCACTCTGTACAGGTGTGTGTGTGTGTGTGTGTGTGTGTGTGTAGTGGAAACACCACAAATATGTGTGTGTATGTGTGAGTGGAAAGAGACACCTGTGAAGATGGGTTATTATTTGTGTGTGTGTGTGTGTGTGAGCATGCGTGTGCAAGTGTGTGTGCGTGTGTGTGTGAGCATGCGTGTGCAAGTGTGTGTGTGTGGTTACAGCACCACAAATATGCGTGTGTATGTGTGAGTGTTAAGACACCTGTGAAGATTATTATTTGTGTGTGTGTGTGTATGTGTGCGTGTGCGTGTGTATGTGCATGCGAGCATGTGAGTGCAAGAGTGTGTGTGTGTGTGTGTGTGTGTGTGTGTGTGTGTGAGGAATGGAAGCAAACTGAGATTATGACTCAGTACCTTCGTTAGAGCCTTCCCACTGGTTAATGACATAAACACACACACACACACACACACACACACACACACACACACACACAGAGTGGGGCGAGGTCATTTAACATGTCCACTGGCTGTGCCCAGTTTTCCTCTGCCCCAGCTGTAGGAAACTCACACCTTCTCCTCCTCCTCTTCATCCTCCTCTTTCTCACCTTCCTCTTCATTCTCCTCCACAACCCAGACACCCTGCAGCAAAATGGCCGCCCTCTGTCCGTGAGATGTTTGCCATCCACCATTTTGGGAAGAAATACACCAGCCATTTTGCAACTTCACATAAATTCACATAAATTCTGTTGGTTTTCAATTTTTTTACATGATACTGTAATATACATAAATAATGTACATAGATATTGAGAATATATTTTAGATTAAAATGGCTTAAGACTGACTCTATGATGATTTGATTTGAATAAGCCTAAAACTGATGGAAATGAAATCTCAGACTCTGTCTAAAAGGTCAGTGTGTATTTCTGCCTGTTGTACTGGATTTATGACACAGCAGGTCACCATGGCGTTTGACCTCGGAGAGGTTAATGGGTTTGTCTTCTCACGGGAGCAAAAACACCCTCAGGAGTGATATAACACACTCAGGCAGAAACCGTATCTCAACACCAGCCTCCACAGTAATTGTGTGTGTGTGTGTGTGTGTGCGCACAAGGGTGTGTGTGTCTATTTGAGAGAGAGATCTTAAGATTATTTCCTCCTTTTGATATATTCCATAGATATTATTAGCAACATACAGTTGCAAGTAATTGCAGCAGTTATGGCCGTAAGGCTTCTTGTCTGCAGTTTATCTAAACCGACAAGAGAAACGAGAGTTGAGGGGAGGTGAGGGAGGGACATGGCTAAGGATCTTTCAACAAGACATATCTGAGAGTAGTTTCATGTTTACTCGGGTGTGATATGATGTGAATTACATAGTGCATGTGTGTGTGTGTGTGTGTGTGTGTGTGTGTGTGTGTGTGGTGGAAGGGGAGGGAGGGACATGGCTAAGGATCTTTCAACAAGACATATCTGAGAGTAGTTTCATGTTTACTCGGGTGTGATATGATGTGAATTACATAGTGCATGTGTGTGTGTGTGTGTGTGTGTGTGTGTGTGTGTGTACGTGTGTACGTGTGTACAGGCCTGCGAAAGTGTCCATGACAGCCTTTGTGTGTGTGTCTGTGTGTGTGTGTGTGTACGTGTGTACAGGCCTGCGAAAGTGTCCATGACAGCCTTTGTGTGTGTGTCTGTGTGTGTGTGTGCGTCTGTGTCTGTGTGTGTGTGTGTGTGTGTGTGTGTGTGTGTGTGTGTGTGTGAATGTGTGTCCACTTGTGGAGTGGAGTGATATTTTTAGCAGCAGGTGTAGCAGAGCTGCATCCCAGAAACAGGATCGATTACAATATCCACTCTGCTCCGCTGACCTCTGAACTCCTGGCATGGAAGATATCCCTCCTCCATGACCTTCTGTCATTGTCTGAGAGTCCTCCAGGGTTTAGGTCATCCCTGGTGACCTCACTCACTCACTCACTCACTCACTCACTCACTCACTCACTCACTCACACACCCACTCACTCAGTCACTCTCTCACACACTCACTCACTCACTTGCTCACTCAGTCAAATCACCAGCTTTCCCTGTCTTTGGGGAGGACAGTGAAAGTCACTGGCAGTCTAAGGTCTGCTGTATTAATCCAGTAGGTTTATTTGACCTCACCATCTCCTCTCAGATGTTTTCTAATGTGACTTTGAGCTCTGGGTGTGTATGTATTAAAGCAACACCGTGGAGTTTTGGGTCTAAAACTAGTGAACTACTGTAAACTGCATACAAAACCTTCCAGACATTTCCAGAGCCTTATTGGCACTGTTAGAATATACTAATAGGTGTTGGAAGGCAGCACTGTCATCAGTCTGATGCTTTAAAACCTTTTCTTTGATTCTGTAGTAGTTTCCCACAGTGCAAATCCTGGATGCCTGGTGGGAATAACATTGGTGTTTACCTACCCTTCATATAACTACACACTATCAAAATGAATTTGTAAACAGTTCCAAAACAAATGGTTTGATAAAACACATATTTCACTAAAATGTGGCTTTAAGGTTTGTGTCAGAATATGTGTGTTAGTGGGCACGCCTTCAATTGTGTGTGTGTGTGTGTGTGTGTGTCTGTGACTCTGTCTGTGTCTGTGTGTGTGTGTGTGTGTGTGTGTGTGTTGGGACATCTGCTAGTCCAAAGAGGTCTCAGTGCTTTTCCACTGAGTTAACCTTTGACCTTCTACTGAACTGATACAGACCTGTGCTAATTTTATGTCATCTGTAGTTTGCACACATTGGTAACTGACTTGTATGGACTTTCTCCTCAGATGATGCTAGAAGAAGGAACTAGAAGAAGCATACTGGCTGCACACACTGTCATATTTATACCCTACTCCTACAAGGGTAAAATACTTTGGTTTGGACTCTCTCCACAGTAGCATACAAGTGAAATAATCTTTTGGGCCTATTGTGATTTAAAGTAGCTGTAGTGAGATTGCCCTTAAAACTAGGCTGTATGTTATTTTGTTGTACATGCATGCATATTCCGATCCAACTCAAAACTATTCAGGTTACCATTTTGGTTTTGGTCCCCCATGGCATGTTTATTTTTGAGAAACACACACACACACACACACACACACACACACACACACACACACACACACACACACACATACACACACACACACACACATATCACTTATTACCAGCCCTGTGTCATCTCTAACTTTAACAGTTGCCACTTAATACAGTCTTTGATATCACTCATCCATCTTTAGATGGAGTTTGATGGCGAAGAGTGTGTGTGTGTGTGATTAGAACATAATGTTCTAAGCCACAGTAGTAAGCAGCAGCTCCAGGCTCAGAAGAGTTTTGCGTTTCTTTGGCAACCCCTGCTGTGTCGGTTCCGTAGAACCTCCCACCTGCTTACGAAAAACATCTTCTCTCGCTCGTGCGCACGCACACACACGCACACACACAATTTGTCTCTCTCTTTTTCAAACATAATTAGTCACACTGCCATACATACGTAGTCATAGATACACACACACACACATACACACATACAAAGTCACACTGTCATGCACACACTGACTGTCATAATTCACGAACCCATACATACACCCTCTCACGCACGCACACATATACACACACACTGGGTGGTGGTAAGTATAATTTACCTTAGTGTTTTGGTCTCCATGGAAGTTAGATTACCCTGCTCACACACACGCGCGCGCGCACACACACACATACAGGCGAGTCATCCTTTCTCCTTCTGGTTTCCTTGTGTTTAATCGGCTCTACTCTTTGTTGTAGTTAAGGGTGATTTTTGTGTGTTTCTCCCTCTGTTGTGTGTATGTCTTCCTATGTTCTCCTAGTGGTCATGAGGCCCACTGCTATGTGCATTAGTTCGCTTTCAGGGTGGCAGGTTTGTGGCGTTAATGCGCTCTGACCTCCCGACCTTGCCAGGATCACTGTGGGGTCACTTAATCAGATTCCCCCTTGGAAACAAGGTCACCGGCTCATCAAGGCCCTGTGCCCTGTGGAGACTTTTACACAACAGCCTTTAATGAGACTCCAGCGGATTGTATTTGAGGACTATGCCTCTCTTGGTGATATGTGTATATGAGTGTTAATGTGATATTTGTGATGTTTGAGTTTGAGTCTGTGTATTTATGTAAATGTTATTTTTGATGTGTGTGTGTGTGTGCTTAGTCTGCTATATGCAGATTGGGTGTATGTGTGTGGGCGTGTGTGTGAGTGTGTGAGAAAGAAAGAGAGAGAGAGGGACAGAGTATGTAAGTTAGTAAGTAAGCAAGTACGACAGGCGGAAGGCATTAAAAATACAGGTTTAGTGCTCACTCTCTCCGCTGTGTGGCTTCCCCCGCTTCCACTGCTGCCAGTGTGCATCCACACATGGATTATTGACACATTGGATTTTGTTTATTTCCTCTCTTGTTTATTTATTTTGCATGTGTTATCTCATAACCCCTCCCCCCTCTGGGATTCCCAACCAATCAGTCTTTTCCTGTCTGTTCCTAAACCCCTCCCCCTCTTCCATGTAAGGCAGCGTTGGCTACGGAAGCTGAGAAAGCCAATTATTGGATTTTTAAAATGACAGTAGCGTTTTTTTAAGGGTCCTTCCATCAGTGAGGCTTCTGTTACATTTCTATGCCTTTAAATGGAATTGTTCAGATTCATATTGTTGGGAATTCCATTTTAGTGTCAGCTGAGTGCTTTCTCTGTGTCCTCTCCTTTGCGCTCTCTTTCTCTCTCTCTCGTTCTCTCATTCTCTCCACACACAGTGTACACACGCGCACACTCACTCTCTCGCTCTCTCTTTCCCTCCCTCCCTCCCTAGCTCCCTTTCTCTCGCTCCCCACACCCCTCTCTCCCTCCCACTCTCCAACGCGTGCTCTACACACGCACACACACACGCGCGCGCGCTCACACACACACTCACTCACACACATGCACACTCACTCTCTACCTCACTGTCAGACGTGGTGGTTGGAGGCAGCTGCTCCTGTTTGTCAGAGAGTTCCCTCTCTCTCTTCTCTCTCCTCTTTCTCTCTCTCTCTCTCTCTGTCTGTCGCTTTCTCTCCTCCCCTGTTAGCATCACTGTGTCACTCCATCCCTCTCTTCGTCCACTACTACAGATTTGTTTTGGATTTTTTTTTCTTTGGAGAGAAAAAGGGAGGGCTGTCATACAGAGAGAGAAAAGACTCAAAAGGAGAAAGAAGAAGTGTACCTCCTGGCAAGTGGGACAAAAAAAAACAAAAACAATGTTCTCCCCCCTGCCTGAAGAAGCACTGGTGGATTAGGTGACTATTCCGAGCACTAATAAGATTAGTGTGTGTGTGTGTGTATGTGTGTGTGTGAGTGTAGACATGGATCGTGGCGGCATGGTACCTTTTGTTGATCTCCCTTCGGATTGTTGCTACCTCCTATTCTCTTCCACCACCGGGTCACTCACCACTGAGGCTACTGTTTCTGCTCCT
>JAIFZK010000004.1:14657500-14675000 GCA_027481765.1 Tenualosa thibaudeaui | reverse complement strand
TCACCCCCTAACACACACACTCTCACACACACACACACACACACACAAAATACATTCATCATCAATCATTTATCTTAAATATCACTCCAAGGCTAATATGTACTGTACATGATACACATACACACGCACACACACACACACAAAATCCACATACACTGTCACGTGTATGCACACACACACACTCACACAGCCAATCATTTTCTGTTACAAATTTGTATACACCAATTAATATTTCCTGCAATCACAGACATGGGAGAGGTGATGCGAGGCCTCTTTTAATCAGGCATCTGTGTGGACGGACACATTATTAAGTGGGGTCCTTGGAGAGAGTGATGTGAGGACACAAGATAAGGAGGAAAGGAAAATAGAGGAGAGGGTCTGGTGTGTGTGTGTGTGTGTGTGTTCTTCATGTAGCCAGAGGGTGTCTTTGTATGGTAGTGAAACGTTCTGTGCTGTTCTGGTTGCCACAGACCTGCACAAATTTAACAAGCTATCCTTAGATGCTCTCTTGCCAATCCTTGGTTTATCAAATTCTCTCTCTCTCCCTCTCTCTTTTTCTCCGTTTTTCTCTCTCTCTCCAGCATCTATTTTTTATGACTTCTATCTATATTTGTCATATTTAAATTATATCAACTTTTTCTGATACCTTCGCTCTCCGACTAATGTTCTTTTTAACTCAGTTCACTTGCACACACACACAATAATGTGCTAAACATACATGTGTATACATACCATCTGTCAAACACAGATCACACACACACACACACACACACTCAGACAGGGACAAGGACCATTGAACAGACTCGTGATTGCAACCTTGCATTGTTCTAATGTTCTTGTAATGTCTGCACTCTGGAGGGAAAAACAAATAAACAAACAGTCAAACAAACATCAATGAAAATAGAGCAGCGAAAGAAAAGATCCTACACCTGATGATAGCGACGACTCCCCATCAGTTCTTTAGTGCCCTCAAACAAGTGTTTTTGTGTGTGTGTCTGTATATGCATGTGAGTTGCGTTTGTCTGTCTGTGTGTGTTTCTGTGTGTGCATGTCTGTGTGTGTGTGTGTGTGTGTGTGTGTGTGTGTGCATGTGTGTATGCATGTGAGTTGCGTTTGTCTGTCTGTGTGTGTTTCTGTGTGTGCATGTCTGTGTGTGTGTGTGTGTGTGTGTGTGTGTGTGTGTGTGTGTGTGCATGTGTGTATGCATGTGAGTTGTGTTTGTGTGTGTGTGTGTGCGCATGTGACATGACTGAGTGTCGTGACAGTGGATGTCCGAAGCTCTGAATCAGTTCCCCGATCCCCTACAGGCAAAGTGACTCACGCCCATCATGACAAACACGAGACCCAAAACAAGATGGAAACTGTCAAATGGACCATGGAGATGAGAGTGGACACACACACACACAAACACACAGACTCTTGCTCTCTCTCCATCTCTTTTTAACACACACACACATACACACACACACATGCTCTTGCTCTCTCTCCATCTCTTTTTAACACACACACACATACACACACACACATGCTCTTGCTCTCTCTCCATCTCTTTTTAACACACACACACACACACAAACACACACACTCTTGCTCTCTCTCCATCTCTTTTTAACACACACACACACACAAACACACACAGTCTTGCTCTCTCTCCATCTCTTTTTAACACACACACACATACACAAACACACACACTCTTGCTCTCTCTCCATCTCTTTTTAACACACACACACATACACACACACACATGCTCTTGCTCTCTCTCCATCTCTTTTTCAGACTCAGACACATACACACACACAGACAAACACCTACATGTGTACAAAAGCACTTAAATATATATACCCACTCATACACAATTGCATAACTTACACTCAGAAGGTTCCTCCTTGATGTGTGTCTCTGTGCACTCTGTGCACCATATGTATACACATATGAACTCAACAAACAAACAAACAAACAAATAAACAGTGTGTTTGTATACACACATGCAATGCAATTATTAAACAAACAATCACGGATATGAAACACTGCGCATGAAGACAAATCATTTGCTGTTCCTACTGTAAGCACCATCAGAATTGCCATCTGTACTTAAAATATCTGCTGGAATATAATAATATAATAATATAAAATATAATAGTAAGTATCAAATAAGCAGTAAGGCTTACTTGATGTTCCCCTGATTTTAGTAGAGTTAGGGATTGTAGTTTGGCACGGCATGAAGTTCCTTCAAACTCAGTGACTACATACACCTGACATGGTGGCATTAACGGAAGGCTACAACAGTGGGAAATATAATGACATTCATGAATAAACGATCCTTCCACTTAGAAATGTGTTTCTTCTAACTGAATGTTCATTGAGCAGCACAGAGACGCAACCACCCTAACTTTTCCCGGGTTTGATAATGGCATAGATTCAGCAAAGCTTTAACAAGAACCGGAAATATCTGTTTTAGAACAACACGTTGCTTACATCAACCTACATCATGCTTACATCAACCCAGTATGCCCAGTATGTTACACTATCTGAAACACTTATGCAAGGAACTGCTAGGCTACACATGAATAACATGAGCCCAGAGATGCACAGACACACAGGACCTCTTTCGAGTAAAAGCAGGAGGCACATGCTCCATCTGAAGGCCTCAGGCCCAGTCTGAAAGTCATGCATAGACACACATGCGTGCAAACACACACACACACACACACACACTCTCTTATACATAGACACAGTCCATATGCTCAGATACACACATTCCACCAGTATGCATGGTGGAATCAGTTTGGGTCAGTTTGAATCAGTTATGGTATCAGTTTGTATTCACATGCAGATGCAAATATAAACACACACACACACACACACACACACACACACACACGCCTTCGCATCTATAAAATTCATGTATGTAGAAATGCTCAGAGGCAATGCACGGACACGTATGCTATGCACACAAGCACACACACACAAACACACACACCAACACACACTCACACACACACACACACACTTACAAATGTAGAATCCTACAGATGTTGGACAGATGCTCTGTGCTGCTCTGTCGTAACTGGGCTGTGTCTCACTGGTCTGCTTGTAATACTGTCATGAATTCTGTACAAACAAGATCCACTGTGTGCTACAGCACAGTACACTACAGCAGAGCAGAGTAGGGTAGCGTATAGTAAAGTGTTGTATAGGGTGGCATGATTGAGGAAGACTATAATTCAGTAATGAAGTCATTTGCTGATGAGTTGACTTCTGTTATAATCCAATATCGCAGAGCAGAGTAGACTAGTAGTATATCGCTATAACTGTTAAATATTTTTAAGGGAGAGGTAACATATTGCACATAAGTAATGCAGTGTTGATTTGCACATAAAAGTGCTAAAATGTGTGATCATGTCAGAGGAACCAAGGAGATATTTATTTGATGCTATTTTTATCCATGTGGAGAAGGATGATATTTCAGTCCTAAAACCAGAAAGCATATTGACTGATTGTGTTCACCTTGTTGTCAAGTTTGGTTCTGGAGGATTACGGTGTGTATATATATGTACTCTCCCGTCCTGGGGTCCATTTTCCAAAACCATAGTTGCTAGCTAGCTAAGTTAGCAAATGAATATATACATAGATGCCCTGAGGATCACATATAGACACTAGCTATGTTGTAGGGAAACAAACGACTGCCTGGTCTGGAGGGCTTGAGGCCGTCCTGTGGACCTTCGTTCTATAGAAAATCCTTCGGAAATCCTTGGGAATTCTCTAGTGATTGTCACTCACATTAGATGCAAAACACTGCACCTTTCAGGCAAAATTTGCCATTTTAATTTCTAAATAGGTCAGCTACATGATTAGTGTAAATGTGTCATAGGGGAGGAATGGGGAAAGGGGGTTTGGGGACGGAAGGTAGATTTATTCTCAATGCTGTGTCATCTCCTATTACAGTGATTTGAGTCAGCTAAATAGTGTATGCTTTTCTTAAGGAGCAATGCCACATACTATACAAGAATACTACACAGTGGAATGGAGGACCGAGGGATTGCTGCACCAGTCTTTTGTCCCTCAGCTCTTGCCATACTGGTAGTAAGGGGCCAGTTTCCCAGATTAATACTAGTCTCAGACTAAAGGCTCTTTTTCAGTGCAGATCTTTATTGAAGTTCTCCTGGAGTCAGTCACCAGGCTTAATCTGTCCTATTGTTGCACGGTTATACCGTATTATGTACGTCATCCTTGATCTCCCCCCCTCAACACACACACACACACTTGTGAGGAGTCACCTGTTGTGTGTGCGTGCATTTGCAAACACGTGTATACATGTGTACGTCTGTTTGTGTGTGTATGTGTGTGTGTGTGTGTGTATACATGTGTATGTGTGAGTGCATGGGGTCACAGCATAGGGTCATGTCAGAGGAGAGTGTGTTACGGTGCTCTGTCAGGTCTGATACTCGTCTCCAAGTCTAAGCCGACTGGCCATCTGTCACAGCTGTCTGGCTCGCCCACCTAATGCAAAGGATAGACACCCAACACATCAACACATACAGACACACACACACACACACACACACACACACACACACACACACACACAATGATGTACGCCTAGTCCCAAATACACAACCAAACTGTGTGTGTGTGTGTATATTTGTGTGTGTGTTTGTGTGTGTCTTGACAATGCCCACTTGTGTGTGATGAATGCTCTTTGCTATGTTTGGACTCTTCCTGGCTGTAAGCGCATAGATAGGCTAATCTGTTGTCTCTGAGGACATCTCTCTCTCTATCTTTCTTTTTCTCTCTCTCTTCCTCCCTCTCTTTCTCTTACTCTTGCCCCTTCCCCCATATACCTTCCTCTCTTTCTCTCTCTCTCTTTCTCTCTCATTACACCCTCCCTCGGGTGGACACCTGTGTCCAGGTCAGAACAACAACACGCATCATTTCTTGTGTGGCTGGGGTCTACAGGGGCCTCTGGAGGGCTAAAACCTGCCCCTCTCCTTACACACACACACACACACACACACAAACCTTTGTTTGAACAGTGTGTTATCTCTAGGTCTGGACACAACTGCTATGAAGCTATAGCACGGAGGAACCCTCTGTGTCACCTCCATAAATTATCCAACTCCACTGGCCATATAAGGGGGTAGGTTTGGAACTACAGTTGCTTAGTTCTTGGCCTCAAGGGGTTCTAAGCAGTACTTTCCATCACAGTCTTTTAATTACAAATGGCTAATTTCTCCAACAGAAGTACAAAGCTGGAAAGGTCATACTTAGTAAAAGGGGTGTAGAAAACAGACTTTTAGTTGCAGCTCTGTAATGATCACAAACTCACTTATTTTCCTCTCTCTCTCTCTTAGTGCACTAAAGCTCTCTCTCCCAGTACACAAAAGATCACCCTCCCAGTGCACCAAAGCCCTCTCTCCTAGTGCACTAAAGCTCTTTCTCGCAGTACTCTAAAGCTTTTAGTACTACTGTCTACAAAAGACACTTGTAGACTTGTAGACTGTGTGTGTATGTCTGTGTGTGTGTGTGTGTTTAAATAGAAGATGAATTCTTTGGCACATATGTTTGTAATCGGCTACTTCTGTGTACTGTACACATTCACACGGGAAAATGAGTGTCTTCATGAGGATTAAATGTGACTGTGAAACAGTAAAGCCTTCAAAAGGACTAAAAAGGACTTGTTCCACCTTGTGTATGACTTTCAGCACCACAGGTGTGTGGACAGCGGCAGATGTTTGTAGTGAGACTGTACATTACAGTCATTTATTATGACAAGCATTGCCAAGCAGTCATAAGAGGTTCACTTTAGAGATTGAGTTTACTGAGCTTATTTTAATATAAGAATAGATGGGAAAACTGAAAACTGAACATTATCCTTCACAGGCATGGACTTAGACTTGAAGGGCAGGGGTTCATCAGAGGAATAAGGAATGGACATGGGTCATGTATGTCCGGTGTATGTGTTTGTGTGTGTGTGTGTGTGTGTGTGGGGGGGGGGTCATCGTTTTTGGAAAATGGTTCAGTGGTTCAATAGTTGACTTAAAAAACAAACACCATTGATTTCCGCAGCACGCAGTCCACTCCTTCTCCCTGCATGCTCTGTTCTGATGCTGGGCTGTGGGGAGAGAGATGTCTGTAGCTGTGGGGCAGATGCTTGGCTGTGAGGAGAAGAGAGGTGCCAGTCTGCACCGCTGAGCACTGCTGATGCTTCTCCAGGTTCATTGGGCTGCTGATGCTGGGCAGTGGTGGATATTGACTCGCTATCGTGCCATAAGAAAGCTTGTAATTTTAGGAGGCTGTTTTTCTTTCTCTTTCTGACTTTGGGAAATTGTTTTGGGCAATTCCACATCAAAATTTACGTTTTGTCACATCCATGAAATGCTTATGTGAAATGGTTTGTACATTTTTTTTCATCTAAGTTCTACAGCCAGAAAGGTCATTGTTTTACATGTGCTGGTGCTGGTGCTGTGCAGTGCTGGAAATAGATGACTTAGTTCACTGACAAACAAAAGCCACTGCATAATCCACACTTCACCTGGGCTACTCTGGTGTCGTCCAGCGCCTGTGGTTCCTGTGGTGCTCAGTGGTGCTGCTGCCGAGAAGTGGTGGAAATAGATGCCTGAGAGAAGGCCAGTCTGTGGGGCCTGGAGGGTGAGGCAGGGTTAGGCAGGCAGAATGGATATTTCTTTAGTCTTGGTGGTGTTTTGTTTGTTTTGCTTACTGAGCCCGATCCCCTCCTGCAGAGACCAAACGGTATCTGCAGAGAGATCAGGGCTTTCATTCTTCACGGTCACACACATACACACCCACACCCACACCCACACACACACACACACACACATACACACACACACATACACCCTAGTGACTGCACATGCACAGACACACACACTCAAAAGCACAAAAGTGAGTAGAAACACACAAAACACACACACACTAGTGAATGTACACACACACACACACACACAGTATTCACACTCACTCACACACACATACTGTATACACACGCACACACACACACACATACTGTATGCACACTCGCACACACACACACACACTGTATACACATGCACACACACACACTCATATGCACACAAGTGAGTGAAAACACACCAAACACACAGAAGTTCACAAAGAGAGACACACCTTTACATAAGTCAGACACAGCTATAAAGAGTCCACACATACACTCACTCACAGACACCTACAGACACACACGCTTACACTGTGAGACACATCCCAGAGGAGCGAGTTACCTGAAGCGGAGGTGTCAGGTGTTGTGTTTCAGACAGTCGTGCAGATTTGGCCGTGCCCTTGCCGTCTGGCCTAAGTGTTGCTGATGGCTCCTGTGAGAGAGGACAAGAACAGCTCGCAGCGCCATAGAGTACAGACACACACACACACACACACACACACACACACACACACACACACACACTCACACAGACTACACTGTCATAATCACACACGCACACACACACACACAGACTACACACAGACACACTTAAACACACAGACACACATACACACAGAATACACATCCACATGAACAAGCACACACACACATATGTAGTGACACACACATGCACATATGCACAGATTATTCACACACTCATACACAAGTATGCACACACACACACATACACACATGTACACAGTGTCAGTGTATCAATATGTATATATGTAAATTTGCTTGTATCAGTACTGTTGTTCACTTAACGAGAACACACACGCACATTGCGTTCGCTCGCGCGCAAACACACACACACAAACACACTCACACACACGCACATACACAGAAAGACTAAGATCTTTCAATGTAAATAAAATAGCTGGAAAAGACATATCAGCTGACAGAGAGAGACGCAGACCGCATGTTTGACCACTGTGAATAACATGTGTGCAGAGACAGCCTGAAGCTCATGTATGATGACAGTGGGGCTGACGCAAGCCAAAAGGCCTGTCGTCTTCATCGTCGCTTTCATCATCATCACTAACAGCATCTTCATATGCCTCTTCATCACCATCATCTTCATCTTTTTCATTAACCTCCTCCTCACCGTCATCTTCATCATTAACACCAACACCTTCTTATTTATCATTAGCTTCCTCATTATCTTCATCATTCTCGTCATCAAACCTGATCGCTCCTCATGGGATAAGCTGCTATCAGACACTGTGGTGTGCAGCCCTGTGTTCACCACTCTGATGATTTATGTTTGTGTGTTCTGTTTGTGACAGTAGAGCCTTTTCGTGGAATAGAGTTGATCTTTTGGCAATGAGCTACATTTTAGAGACAGAATTTAAGCAACAATCTGTGTGTGTGCGTGTGTGTGTGTCTGTGTGTGTGTCTGTGTGTTTGTTTTTGTGTAAGTGTGCGCGTGTATGTGTGTGTTTGAAAGAGAGATAGAGAGAGAGAGAGAGAGAAAAGGGAGAGATTGTGTTTGTCAGTATATGTCTGCTTACCAGAGAAAGCGTGTGTGTGTGTAAGTGTGCGTGTGTGTGTGTGTGTTTTCAGGAGGGGAGAGAGCTTGTCCTCCTGGGCCACTGTCCTTTCAGGCTGCTGGTGAATGAGTAAGAGCCTAGAACAGACCAGAGTGCCCCTCAGACATGGAGAACACACTGAGTCACCCAGCGTTACTGAGCACAACACACACACACACACACACACACACACACACACACACACAAACTCAATTTATCTCAGGCGGGCATGTGCACACCACACACTACATAATGTGCATGCACATGTAAAACACACACACACTCACATATATGTATCTGCATGAACTCAGGCAAAACACACCCACTTTCTGACTCACAGCATCACAAACACACACACACAGACACACACACACACACGCAAAGAGAGAGAGTCCTGTTCTAATGAAGGCTTTCCTGCTCCGCCTCCTCCTACTCTATAGTCTAAGGTGTTTTTGTTTTTATTTAGTTTAACCTTGAGCTTAAAACGTTCTGGAGAGATCAAAAAAAGAGCAATGACAAAGCAAACTGTAGCACCAATATATGCTGCCGTTCGTTGTGTGCTGTATACTGCATGTCTATTTGTATATGTGCAGTTGTGTGGTGTATATTGTAACTATATTTGCATGGAACGAGTAAGAGATAAGTCAAAAGTAACGACTCCTTCTCTATCATTGACTTCAGCACTGGTTGAAATTAAACAGGTTTTAAACCTAACCACGTTCAGACTGACCATTGCACACTGCTTGCACAGTAGGCATTGACGACAGTCAGTGTTGCCTGTTTCACTGAGGTACTGTGAGGTACTCACAGCAAGTGCTGCTAAAGCTGTTAAACCCATTTAGTCACATCACTTTTGTAGCACCACTGCTAAGTTATCTGTGTTTGCTCATGTTGCTCCAGTTGCTCAAGAGGTGACCATTGCCATGTCATTTACAGCCAAAACATATCATAACTATCATAACCAAAACATATCATAACATCTCGTCTCAGTTGCTCATGAGGTGACCATTGCAATGTCATTTACAGCCAAAACATATCATAACTATCATAATCAAAACATATCATAACATTTCACCCCCGTTGCTCATGAGGTGACCATTGCCATGTAATTTACAGCCAAAACATATCATAACTATCATAACCAAAACATATAACATCTCGCCCCAGTTGCTCATGAGGTGACCATTGCCATGTCATTTACAGCCAAAACATATAACTATCATAACTATCATAACCAAAGCATATCATAACATCTCGCCCAAGTTGCTCATGAGGTGACCATTGCCATGTAATTTACAGCCAAAACATATCATAACTTGCATGAAGTTGGGAAGTTTTTAAACTCTTTTTAGTCATTGCTCTCGTTGCCCAAACTTTGGTGCCTATCATTTCTACTGCTTTTGTCGCTCTTGTTAAGAGAAAAGTAAATTACTTAAAATAAATAAAATAATAATAAAAAAAAAATTTATTCATTCATTTTCTATTTTACAGCGTTTACAGCTCATGGTGTGACTCACAGTTACAGTTCATGGATGAAGGGCATGGAAAGGGTGTTGGTCACCTCCACGTTTTTGCGAGCCTGATATTGCTCACAGGTGACGGGTTTGAATCAGCTGTTGGGAGTTGTTGGACACCAGTTTTTGACCGTAGTCGTGTTGCCGAACTAAAGATGTGTAATACTTTACTACAAACACAATAAATCGCTCTAAGTTTAACTCATACCTACACGTCAGAACTTGAACTGCTCCTGTCATAGTGGCTCCAAGCCAAATTGCGTTGGTGCTGCATCAATGTGATCAAAATAGACAATAATAAACCCATCCAAATGTCCAAAAGTGTGCTTTCACACTGAAGGTAGGTTGAACATCTAAGTGACATTTCAGAGACTCATGAGTGTCTTTTTGGACACTCACCATGGCAATAACTAAAGGGAACTACGCACAACGTCATCAACATGAGTATGGCCCTCTCTGCTTTCTGTGGCCCTCTCTGCTTTCTCTGTTGAATTCAATTCAATTCAGTTCTATTCATACATGTGCCATTTACAATTGATTTTATTGTCATGGTGCTTTACAGACAAACAGTGAGCCCCCAACAGCAACAGGGGCAAGAAAAAACTCCCTTGTGGTAGTTATTCAAAGAAGAAACCTTTGGCACAACCACAGCTCAAGGGGGCAACTCAGCTGCCAGTGGTCATGCAAGCAAAGTACAGTCAGTTACCATAAATGATAAACTACAATTTGTCCATGGTTTTGACTGAAAATATAAAAATATTGTGGGACAATATTGTCCCACAACATTATATGGTAGTCAAGCCATAGGTGGTTAGTTAAGTGTACTAGCAGCCAGACATAATGTTAAAGCCCGGGTGTGAGATCGGTAACAGTGGGTGGAGTCCATTCTGACAAGTGCCATTGTGAGAAGGGGTCTGTCAGTCCTGGCATGAGCCTCCTATGTTGTTGGGCGCAGGCCTCTCTTGGATGGAGTTGATGACAGCTTTCAACATTTACACACATTAGCAATGTCACCTTTGTGTCAATTAGGATGCAAACTATTTCTTCTTGGCGCCATTCAATTAAACCCATGTCTTTATCGAATGCTCATCAGCTAAAGATTTGGTACCAGTGTGCAGTGCCAAATCACAGACAGTTGTCAGTTGTCACCCTCGTGTTGGCACTGGTGTGGGGTCTGTTGAAGAGAGACACATTTCTTAATAATGTCCTCTTTATCTTTTAATGATGGCAGTTGCTCACCAATGCTTTTTGGGAAAGCACTTCTGTGAGCCAGGTTGTTGGTATGTTTGTTGGCAGCTTGCTCACTGTGCCAGGATTCAGTTGATGTCGGAACTCATTTAGGGTAATGAGATATGATTCAAATCGGTGTTTAATATCAGCAACTAGTCTATTGCCGACGGGCACCATTTCAAACCACAAAGTACGTTGGCTTCGGTTTCCATCAAAAAGACATTTATAAAGACGTTCATCATCTTTAGTGGTGCAGTAGATTATATTTGATTGTTCTGGCAGCTGTAAAACAGGACACCATTCACTCTGAAGTCCTTTGCTCATCTAACGCCACGCTGCTCATTTCATTGAGGGATTACATTTTTTTGCAGATTACTGCTTAAAGAAAATGACATAAGTATAAAAATAATTCCGCCAACCGGGTGATAAGTGGGATAACGGCCTTCAAGGCCTCCCAATATAAGTGGGATAACGGACATCGAGGCCTCCCAATATAAGGGATAACGGCCTTCGAGGCCTCCCAATATAAGTGGGATAACGGCCTTCGAGGCCTCCCAATATAAGTGGGGTAACGGACTTCGAGGCCTCCCAATATAAGGGAATAACGGCCTTCGAGGCCTCCCAATATAAGGGAATAACGGCCTTCGAGGCCTCCCAATATAAGGGAATAACGGCCTTTGAGGCCTCCCAATATACGGCCTTCGTCTTCAGCGTCGTACTGTTCGTCCTCGTCCATTATTGCCGGCTCATAAGAGGGACACTTCCTCTCTCCCTAAGTGTGTCTGGAAACTGGCAACATAGCCAAAGATAGTGTACCATTTCAATAGTAGGATTACTACATGATGAAAAAAAAAACCATTCTGAATAAAACATGTTGTCAGAGTTGCTCTATATCTTAACATATGGTCACAGACTAACATGATGGCTGATGAAGAGAATTGTTTTATGAAAAAAATAGAAACATGACTTTAAGAGGTTTCCACCTGACAAGAGTGACATTGCTGTAGTGTGATGTACTGGTACATTTACTGAAATGATTAGAATTCAAATTCTTATCCCAGCATGGCTCAGCAAAGTATGGATAGTGTTCTATCACTGTTTTGTGTTGATGACCTCCTGTCCTGCTGTTGCCCCTCTCCCTCACTGTCAGTTAGCCAAATCTGTGTGTGTGTGTGTGTGTGTCTCTTGTGTTGTTCCCCCATACGTTTCCACCTGCACACACACACATGCACAAGCTGCTTTTCCCCAAGGCTTTGACTCAAATCTGCGTGTGTGTCTGTGTGTGTGTGTTGAAGTCCCTCATGCTTGGACGAGCTCACAGCAGGAGGTTTGTGTTCCAACACACTGCTTTGTTCTGTCATCTAGAGACACACACACTGAAAAATTATTCAGTGTGTGTGCATGTACTGGTGACAAGACCAGGCTCCGCTTTTGTGTGTCCTGTCCTATGGATGCTAATTTTGGGCCATTTCTCATTATTCTTTCTGTCTTATAATAGAATAGAATAGAATAGAATAGAATTAACACAACACAGTTGAGTATGACATGTACAGTCTTAAGTGCTCCAGTGATCTGCACTCAGTGAGTGGCCGCCATGATTCTTTTTTTTTTACGTGTTCCGAGAGTGTTACACCCTGAGAGCTAGCACCACTCTTACTGGGATTTAACCAGCTGAATCAGGGAAGCCTCCATAGCTCACACTATAAACATGGCCGTGTGTGTGTGTGTGTGTGTTTGTTTGTTTGTGTCTGTGTGTGAGTGTGTTTTTCAATTTTATTTTAGGTCATTTTATTATTTCCCATATTGCCATGTAACTGGGTTTACCTCATCCTGTTCTCAGCAGTGGGGGATAGTGTCTATTTTTGGATGAACATTCTCATGTAACATTAATGCATTCCTCTTTTGGTTAGAACAGCCACTTAAAGCTTTTTTTTGTGGAAGTTTTCTGGCTATTGTTTGCCTGGAAATGATAAATGGCAGATATTAGATATTCTACTTTCATATTGTCAGCATATAGCTGTGGATGTGTGTAGACATGTACACTGTATGTGTGTGTGTGTGTGTAATGATGTGTGCATGTGTGTAATGGTGTGCAGCGGCTCATTGCTGCTGTGTTGCTGCAGGGCTAGCTGGCTGTGTTTGTGTGTGTGTGTGTATGTGTGTGTGTGTGTGTGTGTGTGTGTGTGTGTGTGTGTGAGAGAGAGAGAGAGAGAGTCCCTTCTTTTACCAGTGACAGATGTGTAGTGGACATGTGGTACAGGCCACCCTTCCTGTCTCTTGTGAAGTGACCATTTGGTGTGACGTGAACTTGCGTGACAGAGCTTTTTAGATGACTAAACTCCACTCCCCCAACCACACACACATACACACACACACACAGACAAACACCCTCCCAGCATCAGTCCAGTCCATTTACACCACCACCCTGCCCGCCACTTCACACACACACCACATGCACACACACATACACACACACACACACACACACACACACACACACACACACACACACACACACACACACACACATACACACACACACACACACACCCATACAGAATTGCTAATGTGAATGGTGTTGTATCTCATGCTATTAAACCACAACTAGATCTCTTTCCTTTCCTCACTCTGTCCTTCACTCCTCTGTTATTCTTCCTTTTTTTCCCCTTCCCTGCTTCTCCTCTCTCTCTCTCTCTCCCTCCCTATTGGTGACAGCCGTTATCTGTGGTGCACTGTGCAGCTCTGGCAGGATAAATCCCCTCCCTCTCTGCCAATCAGGCCCCCACCCCCCTCCCCACACCCACGCACACACACACACACACACACACCAAACACACACACACATACCACCCCTCACACCCACCCTTGTGTGGACATGGCTGAGGTCAGGGCAATGGCTGCCAATCACCAAGTGGCATCAGCCAATGGGAGGGATTTTTGTGCACCATGCATACACACTCACACACGCACAGATGCACGCGGGCATCTCTGGGCATCATTGGGCTGCGTGTGGGAAGAGCCAAGACTGACAGCAGAGAGCCAGGGAACAGATCAGCACGTGGATGCACCAGATCACAGACAAACTATGTAGCACACAGGAGAGGAGAGGAGAAGAGGAGAACAGAAGAGGGTAGAGAAGGAGAGGAGAGAACTGAGTAGGAGAAAGAGGAGGAGGAGAGGCAAAGAAATGAGAAGGACAAGACGAGAGAGGACAGGACAGAGGAGAAGGAGAGAGAGCAGGAGAGAGAGAAGAAGAGAGGAGAAGGAGAGAGAGCGGGAGAGGGGAGATAGAGGTGTGGGAGAAGATGGGAAAGAGAGAGAGATGACAAGACAGGCGAGAGAAGAGGACAGAAGAACCTAGAGGGAGAGAAAGAGTCATGGAGAAAAAGAGGAGGAGAAGAGAGAGGAGGAAAGAGCAGGTGTTAAGGAGGAGGAGGAGGTGGAGGAGGGACGGGTCATGGTTCTGATGGCGCAAATAGGATGGGTGAAGGAGAGGGGAAAGCAGAAGAGCATCGGAAGAGGAAAGGGTATGGAGGACAACAGAAGGACAAAGGGGGGGGGAGAGAAGATTGAGTTGGGATTGACAGAGAGAGGGGAGAGGAGGAGACTTTGAGGTATTTCACTACAGTGAAAAAAATAAGAGACAGAAGATTTAAGAAAATACTAAAAAAAATATAAGAATTAAGAAAATATGCAATCATGGCTTTTTTTAGTTGTAACACACCTCTTCCTCCCACTCTTGGTAAAAAGAGCTCAAATCATAGAATAGTTCTAAAATGACTGCATTGAAATGAGCTTTGCGGACACAAAGGCACTTCAAGACTAATGCGGAGAGAAGAGGAGGAGAGTGGGCTCATCTGAGGAGAGAAATCAAGAAAAGAAGAAAGAAAGAAAGGAAAGAGTTGGATTTGCAAGAGTACAGCAGAGAGCTGTGGAGAGGCAGGTTTAAGACACTGGTTTATTAGAACAATATCCAGCTCTTTACGTCAATGATCCAGTAAAACTCAGCATACACAAGAGCATTTATTTCAGTAAAGAGAGCTGTGTCGTCTAACAAGAAAGAGATCGTCTGGTCCAAGTGAGACAAAGATAGACATCTCAGGTTAAGAGCTCCAGTCCTATTTCGGTTCCCTACAGAGTCATTACTTTAAGCACAGAATCGATTTTCATCTAACCACATAACACTCTACCGCGCCACACACACGCACACACCCCCTCAACCCCCCCCCCACACACACACACACATACACACCACCCCACTCACCCCTTGGTGACAGTATCTAAAGGTTACTTGTGTGACCCTTTGCAATAAGAAGCAATTTGGAAAATATCCCTCATGCTGTGCGTTGTTCTTTGCCAATTCCCTCAGGTCCCCTTTGGCAATACATACAGTTCACATTTTCTATAATTAGGTCAAAAGTGCTTAGCGTTAGCATAATGCCTGGCGATACCACTTGAATAAGTAATCAGCCATTGAGCCTAAGAGCTAACAAACCGGGAGAGCGGTTAGCTGTCAGCAGTATTGTGGCTGAGTGAGAGTCACTAAAGCGCTCATACCCCGCCAACTCTGTAACATGGTGTAACATGGTGTCACAGGTTTTTGGACTCCATCCAAAAACCTGTTCCCCTGCCACGGCCACTGTAAATGTGTGGAGGTCAGCCATCTTGGATGAGGTGAGCTCATAGTTAGGGGAGTGTCCGTGTGTGTGTGTGTGTGTGTGTGTTGTGGGGGGAATGGAGGCTTTTAAGGGTCTTTTTTCATCATGAGATGAGCTCGTGAGTGGGCTGGGAGCAAGGGATTCTGGGGGATGGGAGAAGCCATTTGGGGACAATGATGGGGCTCCAGTGGCATATAACCCATGATGAAGAGGAAGTGATTTAGACCCCTTCTCCTCAGAATTAAACTCTCTCTCTCTCTCTCTCTCTTTCTCTCGCACACTTGCACACAATAGTAACGGAGGAGCAAGTGTATATTTGTGTGTGTGTGTGTGTGTGTATTTGTGTGTATGAGAGAGAGGTGTGTGTGTATGTGTTTGTGTGTATGAGTGTTTGTGTGTGAGAGAGAGAGCTGTGTGAATGCGTGTGTGTGTGTGTGTGTGTGTGTGTGTGTGTGTGTGTGTGTGTGTGTGTGTTTGTGTGTGAGAGAGAGAGCTGTGTGAATGTGTGTGTGTGTGTGTGTGTGTGTGTCTCAGTGTGTGTGCTTCCCTGTAGAGAGATGAATGGACAGCTCCTAACTTTCTGCCCGCTGGCCGCCAACTGACATTAAACCCCATTATTTTCCCTTGCGTGGAATGCCACTTCTGACCAGCAGGGGAATGTGCCCTTTATAAACACACACACACACACACACACACAAACACACGCACACCCACACACAGCAGACGGGAGACAGAAAAACACACATAACACCAGGCTCTAGGGTCTCTTTAAATATACACTGCCCTGGACTCTTCACTGTGTTTTCATATCTTTGCTGTCTTTTTACTGACACTTTGTCAGGTGGGTTATTTCGGGAGGGCTGTGTGTGTGTGTGTGTGTGTGTGTGTGTGTGTGTGTGTATGTATGTGTGCTAAGAAAAGACTGTGGTCACAAGCTAATGTTAAGATGAAGGTCTTCTTGCTGTGCGTGTCTGTGTCTGTGTGTGTGTGTGTGTGTGTGTATGTGTGTGTGTGTGTACATATGTGTGTACATGTGTACATGTGAACGTGCGGTTGCTTGCTCGTGCTCGCTCACACGCATTTGTCTGTGTATGTGTTTTTGAGTTCATATTGAGGAAAGACTGTTAAAATCTTACTGCTAACATTCAGCTTTATATATATGTGTGTGTGTGTGTGTGTGTGTGTCTTTTCTTGCAAAATTCCAGGGTTCCCCCTGACAGTGCTACCCCCGGGGCTACAGGGGGCGCCACTGCCGCTGGGGTCTCAGGCGGAAACAGTACTCTGGCCCCTCTGCTGCCGGCCTCGGCCATCTCCACGCTCTCGCTGAGCCAGAGCAACAAGCCGTCGCTACGCCGCATCAAGGGCCGCATTCACCGCAGCAAGAGCCTGGACAGCATCGACCTGCTCGACTGCAACGTAAGTCCAAACACACAGATCAACACACGCGCACACACACACACACACACACATACATACATATTATATGTGCACACTCACGTTTTCATTTTTCATTCAAAGGCAAGTCCGTCAGATTCCGTCAGATGTTTTGTGTGTGGGTTGTTTACCATACAGTAGGCACAGTGCTTATTTGTATCAGTGGATCAATGGAAAGAT
>JAIFZK010000004.1:14647500-14652500 GCA_027481765.1 Tenualosa thibaudeaui | reverse complement strand
GTGTGTGTGTGTGTGTGTGTGTGTGTGTGTGTGTGTGTGTGTGTGTGTGTGTGTGTGTGTGTGTGTGTGTATTTCTGTGTGTGTGTGTGTGTGTGTGTATGTGTGTTGAGAGAGATGTTTTGTGTGAGTCTGGTTCATGTGTCCACATGTGTCTGCCTGAATGTGTGTGTGTGTGTGTGTGTGTGTGTGTGTGTCTGCGTGCGTGTGCATGAGTGCATGTTTCAGCGTGACAGGGAAATGCTTCTACTACCGGTTCAGGGACAGAGAGAGCACGCCAACTCCAGGCTAATACTAATGCATTCTGTAATGCTGTAGTTTGATGGTGCTGGAGCAGGACTCAGCACACACACACACACACACACACACACACACACACTCCCTTTCTCTCTCACACTGTAAATCTGTAAAACAACAGGCTGTCGCCATTTTTTTGTTCCCTAGACCTCACAGTTTATGAACTAGGGTTTCTGTCACATTGAGAAATATGTCCCTACTGCCCCCTTTAATTAATGAGTCCAAGCAGCAATATGAAGACACAGAGTCTCTGAGATAGCTAGACAGCTAGAGTGAGCTTTAGACAGATTTAGTGAGACAGAGATGGAGTTAAAGAGCTCCCTCTTTGGCAACACACTGTTTTCCCTTGAAATGGACATGCCAGTAAAGCTATTGAATTGTGTGTGTGTGTGTGTGTCTGTGCCTGTCAGTGTATAGTGTATAAACGTGTTTGTATGTATTTGTGTGTGTGTGTGTGTGTGTGTGTGTGTGTGTGTGTGTGTGTGTGTGTGTGTGTGTGTGTGTGTGTGTGTAGTGGGGCCGGATGAGAGAGAGAGAGAGAGAGAGAGAGAGAGAGAGATAGAGACTAAGTGAAAGAGAGATTGTGACAGAGGGAGGGAGAGAGAGATAGAAAGACAGCAGAGGATGGAGAGAAGCGATGGAGTCGTAAGAGGTCTGGAAAAAAGGGTGATTTCCAGCATGTGTGTAGTGTTGTGTGAGTGGTGTGATGCTGTCAGGCCGGGTGCCGGGTGTTTTCTGCACTCTGACGTGTAATTACAGAGCATTAGGAGAGCCACAGGCCCCGTGAGACGAGCTTGATTACCCAGAATCCCTCAGCAGCCGGAGTCTGTCAGCGCTGGGCCGACTCTGCTGTCTTTCCTCTCGATCCCGCCGCCGCCACCACCACCGAGCCGCGCCGCGCTCTTCGGGGAGTTTATCGTTCCTAAATTTAGAAACGGCCAGACTTGCAGTTCTTGTGGCGGACTTAATCCATTATTGATGCGTGCCGGAGAGCCGAAAGCGGGGGTGGGGAACGGCTAGGGAGGAGCCAACGGTCAGCCAGGTGACACCAGTCGCCACCATCTAATAACACACACACACACACACACACACACTCACACACACACACACACACACACACACACTGCCTAGTAGTGCTTACACACAGTGATTCAACATACACACATTATCTGATATAGAGACACCATTCAGCATCTTGTAAAATGCATTTTGAGTGGGAGGGTGTTTGTAACCATAGCAACTATTCACTATGCACAGCTGGATGCTGATCTATTATATGTGTACAGTATGTCATCTTACAAGCAGCTAGTCTTTGCTTGGATGCATTTAATAGTAAAATACAACACCCAATAAAAAGGAAAGCAAGCCATTTCAAGCTATCTTACTGTAATTCTAGCACTAGCAGCTAACAGCACAGTACATTCACAATATTCACAATAAAAAACAATATTATACCAATTACTCAATATCACATAATCACAGCAATTTCACTTCACAAAATATCATTATAGTCCCAGTATCGCAGTACAGTAGTGTTTTAACAGGAATCCACAGCAGCTGTCTCTCTCTCAGTGCAGGCTGTTTCCTGTGCATCATATCTGCACCAGTGTGTGTGTGTGTGTGTGTGTGTGTGTGTGTGTGTGTGTGTGTGTGTGTGTGTGTGTGTGTGTGTGTGTGTGTGTGTGTGTGGCCTTGGCCAGGATGAAGAGGGAGCTCCTCGTAATCCCATCCCGGGCTGGTGGCATAGCGGTTAAGGACCCTGGCTAGCATACTGGTTGCCTGGAAAGTTGCGAGTTCGAGTCCCGGCTGTAATCATTGAGAAAGACAGTTGCTAAGTTGCTCCAGGGGAGACTGACCCCGATGTAATTGTTGGTTCACAAATGTAATGCATAAATGCAAACGTCCCTTTCTCTTCATGAATTTCACTCAGTGTTGTGCTTGATTCATCCGTGTAGACTGTACATGCCTGTGTCAGTGTGTACACGCTGTCCTTGATTCATCTGTGTATAGTATGTTTAAACAACATTGTGCTTGATTCAGCCGTGTATAGTATGCATGAGGGGAATGGGGATTGGATTGGCTTCTGAAGACAGGGACTCAAGGTTCTCTCTGACTAGCCTGCAGCTTCACATTTAAGCAGGTCAGAGGTGCAGCTCACCAAGTGTGTGTGTGTGTGTCTCCATATACCACAGCGTCCTAGCATGATTGAATCCACTAGGGAGCTAATAATAATGGAATTATATGCTCTCTCCCTTTCAATGCCTTCTTCTTCTTCTACGGGATTGTATAGGACCGTGTGTGTGTGTGTAGTGTTGATGAGGGTCAAGTGAAAGTCAGGTTGTCAAGTTGAGTTTATTTCTGTATTTGCTCTGGAGTGTGTGTGTGTGTGTTTGTGTGTTTGTGTACTAGCCATGGCTCAGAGGCACCCGTCACTGCCTAATAGCTCACTTAGTAAAGGCCGACCTTTCATGCTGCACAGGCCTCGTGCCATCTGCAACAATGTTAATAAGTCTGAGACAGACTCAGTGCTATAAACACACACACACACACACACACACCACTTTCTTTCTTTGTCTCTCTCTCTCACACACACACACACACACACACACACACACACACACACACGATGCTCTTCACCTTCCCTGACCTCTACCCCCACCACTGTGTAGTTGCATTTAAAAACACATTCTCCTCTGTGCTTTTGAAGCCAAATCCTCTGTTTAACAATGGCACTCGACCAAAGAGGAGGGCAGCCATTTTGGAGTGTTCATTTACAGACAAAATCTTTTTCTGAAGAGCAAGGGGAGGAATGGAAGGGGGGAGGGTTTTTTTTGTTGGCTGTCATATGTCGATAGTACTTCTCTAAAGACAGGATTGAGTGGTTTTGAAGGTAAAGGGTATTGTTCAAGGTGTTTTTCTTCAGCTGTTTATTTTTGCAGTACCTGGGTAGCATGCTGAGAGACTGGAAATTGTATGTTTGAATACCGACTGCCACCGTTGTGCACTTGAGCAAGGTACTTAACCCTGAATTGCTCTAGAGGAGATTGGCCCTAAAGTAATTGACAGTTGACAAATGTCAGTTGATTTGGATGAAAGCGTCTGTTAAATGCAGACATTTAAATGTAAATCTTCTCCACACCCCCACCGCAGTCAATGAATGACTAAATGCTCAGAGGTCCAAGTAAAACACATCAGTCACCTGTGAAAGTCCAAGTAAAACACGTCAGTCACCTGTGAAAGTACAAGTAAAACACGTCAGTCACCTGTGAAAGTACAAGTAAAACACGTCAGTCACCTGTGAAAGTACAAGTAAAACACGTCAGTCACTTGTGAAAGTCCAAGTAAAACACGTCAGTCACCTGTGAAAGTCCAAGTAAAACACGTCAGTCATCTGTGAAAGTCCAAGTAAAACATGTCAGTCACCTGTGAAAGTCCGAGTAAAACACGTCAGTCACCTGTGAAAGTCCAAGTAAAACACATCAGTCACTTGTGAAAGTCCAAGTAAAACACGTCAGTCACCTGTGAAAGTCCGAGTAAAACACGTCAGTCACCTGTGAAAGTCAGAGTAAAACACGTCAGTCATCTGTGAAAGTCCAAGTAAAACACGTCAGTCACTTGTGAAAGTCCGAGTAAAACACGTCAGTCACCTGTGAAAGTCAGAGTAAAACACGTCAGTCACCTGTGAAAGTCCAAGTAAAACATGTCAGTCACCTGTGAAAGTCCAAGTAAAACACGTCAGTCACCTGTGAAAGTCCAAGTAAAACACATCAGTCACTTGTGAAAGTCCAAGTAAAACACGTCAGTCACCTGTGAAAGTCCAAGTAAAACACGTCAGTCACCTGAGCAGGGCTGTAAACACTTCAGTCGTCCTGAGCACTCCTCTCCACATCTAACATATACATGGATGCCAGGAACACGTCTCCTTCCATGAGGCCTTGTGACTGACCCCCCCTTCACAATAGCACTGTCAAAAATGACCCGTCTCACTCCTTGACTTTAACACTATGTCTGGCTGTTACTACACTGCCATAATTCTTGATAACCGCCTATGGATTGACTACCATGTAATGTTATGGGACAGTATTTTGGAACTATTATGATGCTTAGCTAAAACCATGGACAGCTTGTACTCAGCTTGTATCATGTTTATTACCAATTGTACTTTTCCTGCATGACCCCTGGCAGTTGGGTTGGCCCCTTGAGTCGTGAATCTGCCCGAGGTTTATTCCTAGACTACCTAACATAAGGGAATTTTTCCTTGCCCCTGTTGCTCTTGGGTGCTCCTTGCTGTAAAGTACAATGAGACAATACTATTTTAAAAGGTGCTGTATAAATATAAATATAATTGAGTTGAATTAAATGATAAGAAATCTGTCTCAAACTCTGATCAGGTCCATCAAAATGTAAACACTCATTGCATACTCAGGCATTGGAGGTCTAAAGGACTGGGGATAGGCCCTTTTTGATTGTGCATTTTCAAATTTTAGCTTCCCTCTATCCTTTTATCATGCATTTCATATTCATCCAAGGAGCCAAAAAAGAAAGAGGAAAGAGGGAGAAAGAGAGGAGGGATTGTGATCAAATTGTGATTGTGATTGTGATTTTTCATCAAAAAAGTACATAAATTTTGCCTGCATTAATTTTTTCAAAGACATAGGCAATGAAGAAGATTGACAGATTTCCTTTTGTCTTTGAGGCACTGTGTC
>JAIFZK010000004.1:14642500-14645000 GCA_027481765.1 Tenualosa thibaudeaui | reverse complement strand
CACTATGTAAGGGATAATGTATTGTCCGCCGGTCATTAAGGGATAATGAACAACGCGGCGTGCGTACATTGGTTAATATAGCACATTCGAGGTTGAGGTTACCTCGATAAATGTAATATTCACCTATAGGCCTAAACGCATGCCGTGGAGTTCATTATCCACAATACATTATCTATCTTATTATACAGCTACTTGCCAAAACGACGACAGAAAACTTCACACAACACAGAAAACTTCTTTTAAATAGAATTTAAATTGTTACTGTTTCGTGACTTCCGTGGATAAAGAAATAGTTTGCAACACGACTTGAACTTAAAACATTTTTTAGAACACTGCTGATCTCCTTTCACTTTTAACCAAGTTCCATTGTGTTAAGTGAGCGATCTCTACTCGCAGAGTGATATGCAGATGTGAATCTGAACCAAAAACACGTTGCCATTGACAGCGGTCATTATACTTTTGCAGCGGTGGTTATAAAGACATAAAGTGAATGAAACCTCCAGCAGCATTCTAGAGAGCCGTATAATAAATGTGTCAACAACCTTTGGATGTTGTGTTGGACCAAATCCATTGAATGCTCCCATTCATCAAGCCACTCTTAGGAGGCAATGAGATTAAGATGATGTCAAGGTTTTTACATTGTTTTAATAATAAGGTATCTCTCTCTACCTCTCTTCTTCTCTCTGTCTCTCTACCTCTCTCTGTTCTCTCTTTAAATTCTTTGTTTTTACTCTGGTAAGAGAGAAGAAGGAAAAAATAGAGAGTGAGAGAAAGAGAGAGAGAGATGGATGCAAAGAGAGAATGATATGACAGGGTGATATAAGGAAAGATGGGAAGAGTGAGAGGACTGGATGGAAAGAAAGATAGAGAAAAGAAGAGGAGAAGAGGGAAGTAGAGAAGCAAGTTACAGAAGTACAGACACAGGGAGGACAGGAAGTGAGTGTGAGGGCACTCAGAGAAAGAGCCTGTCATTGGAGCTGTTCCCAACATCTCTCTCCTCCTTGGCCCAAACTACACACACACACACACACACACACACACACACACACACACACACATACATACACACACACCTGCTGGGAAACAGACAACACCTACATTATGAACTCCCTGGCAGAGGTAATGGAAAAGGGACGAGAAGGAGAGAGAGAGAGAGAGAGAGAGAGAGAGAGAGAGAGAGAGAGAGAGTGAGAGAGCGAGGGGAGAGGGAGAGAGAGAGAGACAGGGAGAGGGAGAGAGAGGGAGAGGGAGAGGGAGTGAGAGAGAGTGAGAGGGAGAGAGAGAGACAGACAGGGAGAGGGAGAGGGATTAGCAGCTACTCTAGACCTTATTCATTTCCACTGGTAGAATAGTTGGATGATGTGAGAGGTGAAGTGTCGATCAAAAGCAGCTACCATTTATAGTGTTCTCATCTATAGTGCTTCATCATCATACACACACACACACACACACACACACACAAATGCACATAAGCCATGAGTCTGTGACAGCGACAATACACCCACCAATAAGATCAGAGTGTTCTAGTGTGTCACATTAGAACTTAGAATAAATAGAGGAGTCACACTAACTAGAAGATCCTGGAGGAGGATATCTGCAGAACCGTGCAGTTCTCCATAAGCGGGTGAAAGTAATGGTTCTGTTCATGTCAAATGGCCCCTTTCAGAATGAATGGTAAGAGAGTATCTGATTATGTTGAAAGAGCTGATGTTGATCTCATAGCTTATTTAGCCCTCAATCCAGACAAATCCATAAACTAGATTATGCAGCCCTTAGATTATGCAGCGCTATTTAGAACGTGCATTATTTTCAGATAACCACACATCTGAAGTAGTTCCTATTTTCTGAACGTATTACACTTGCAACTCACCAACTCACACCCAACTTGCTGTGAAGTTTAAATGAACTAGAGTAGTAAAAGGCACACTCTCAAATATAAATCTTATGTGATCACAAGATTTATGGCATAAGATTTATATTCAAGAGTGTGCCTTTTACTACTCTATGCAATAACCCGTTTTCATGCACCCGAAGTCTGCATTAACCTTTTTTGGAGTTGAGCGCACTTTCTTTCAAAAGGGTTGCAATTTAGCAGCCTGACAGACGTTTGCAGCAGAGCAACATGTTAACTTTTGTCTGAGATGGATTTTAACTCTGTTACACTGCATTTAGGAGTTTGGGAAACAGTGATTCTACAAAAAACAAGATGGGATAGAATGCTTGGGTGTGATGCTTGACAACGACAGATCGAACAGTGAATATTGCACTTATTGAGGTCTAAAGGCCTTATCACCACCTCAAATGTGCAATATTAAGGGATATACACACACCGTGCCATTCATTATCCTTTACACACACACAAACACACACACACACATATATATATATATATATAACGTTGCCATAACGTCAACAAAATGCTTTTTGAAAAAGGCATTTGTATGATGTGAAAGATTATGTGAAAACTTTCATTAAATTAGTTCTACAACCAAGATGAGTG
>JAIFZK010000004.1:14637500-14640000 GCA_027481765.1 Tenualosa thibaudeaui | reverse complement strand
GGCAACAGGGCCGTGCACTGGGGAGGGCTGGAAATACTGGTGGTGAGAGGGATTCTGGGTAATTTTTTAATGGAGAGAGAGAGTCGGAATGACAGCCAGTACGCAGAGGAGCGATGGAGAGAATGAGACAAGAGGGAGAGATAGAGAGAGAGAATTGAATTGGAGTGTGTGTATGTGTTTTGTGTGTGTGTGTGTGTGTGTGTTTGTGTGTAGAAGTAACTAGAGAGACTGGCAGATGGAGTAAGAGTGACGTAAAAAGAATGGTGGGAAGAACTGAAGACTGAAGACTGAAGACTAGTGTGAGAATACAGCGGGGGTGGAGGGACTTTTGATTTTGAAACACTTTTATTTACTGTAAAACCAGTCGAAAACCAGTGATTTTTCGCTGGGGAAAAAAAAGCAAAAAACAAAAAAAAAACATTCAATCCAAAACAAGCAAAGTCAAGCGAGAGACACAGAGGTTGGCAGAGAAAGGGGGAGGGAGATGAGAGCGGGCCCATTGCAGATAGCTGTACATTGGGTTCAATTCTTCTTACATGCCACACCAGAAGAGAGTAAAATATGTCCCTGTGTGCAAGGTGTGTGTGTTTGTGTTTGTGTGTGTGCATGAAAAAGAGAGAGAGAGCGAGAGAGAGAGAATATATATATATATATGTGTGTGTGTGTGTGTGTGTGTGGGTGTATGTGTGTTCATACTTCCCTGGCAGTGTTAAAGTGGGCCACATGACTGGGCACACAGCACTGTTGTGCCACTGGCATTCTAACCCAGCACAACATAATCACTTCCAGCCCCAAGGTGTAGTGGGTTCCGCTGAGCTTTGTTTAAGTTCCGTTGTTTTCATTTTGTTTCCGTGTTCTAACCCCCCCCCCCCCCTTCCTCGGTTTGCAATTTCATGTTCTATTCCCTGTGTTCTGCTGTGCTCCGTATTCTGTTGCTCATGACTTATTCAACAGACTCATTTTTTTCCTGTCTCTCTCGCCCTCTGGCCCTCACCCTCTCTCTCTCTCTTTTTTTCTCCAACAACATATGAAACACTATTATTCTTCAGGGTTGCAGAGCTTCCCTGTCCACCCAGCTGTCTCCATCTCAGTGCTGGCCATCTTGGGAGCGTCTCCCCCTTTTGTCTCGGCGCGTCCACATTTCTGTGTCTCCATCTCGCTCAGGTTGCTGAGATTAAATGTCTGAAAAGTCCAGATGTGGGCAGCATCGCATGGACCGCAACAGATTAGGAGATTATATTTCTCTGCAGACAGTAAGAAAGAAGGGAAAAAGAAAGTGTGTGTGTGTGTGTGTGTGTGTGTGTGTGTGTGTGTGTGTGTGTGTGTGTGTGTGTGTAAAAGCAGTGCAGGGATGGTTTTCTTCTTTTTCCCTCTTTTTATTTCTTCTTTCTATTCTTTTCATTCTTTCTTCTTTTTGGATACTTTGTTCTCATCCCCTGTTGACACACTTTCATGTGTGCAATCTCTTTTTCCACACCCTCCACACAGACTCAAGCACACACATACACACACACAAACATATAAACACACACACACTTATTTTTTTTAGTTTGCCAAGCATTTCTCTAAACTTTTTGTACAGCTGACCGACTCTAGAATAACGCTTATTTTATTTGAAAGCTCACAAAATACTGTAGGTGTGTTTTGTTTTTTGGAGAGACACACACACTGCTGGTTGCTGGGGAATGTGCTTTGCAGCTTGTTGTAAGTGAACTTAGTCCAAGTGAATAGGGGACTTTAAAGCAATACTAATAAGCAGTTAGCAGTTAGCAATGCTAGCAAATTTTGTAAAGGTGAAATACTTTTTATGGCTTCCAGGTAATCTCCTGACAGTACACAGGCACTAAAGAGGTAAACTACTACATATACTACACTAGTCTTAAAGAGATAAACAGCTAAAAAACAAAACAAAACAAAAAAATAAATAAACAAATCTTAAATCGCGCCGTACACAATGAAAGCTGTGCCAGATAAGCATCTAAGTGTCTAACATCACAAAGAAAGGCGATGACACCCAGCACTGCTGATTGCACCTTTAATGGTGTCATCCTGTATGTGTGTGTGTGTGTGTGTGTGTGTGTGTGTGTGTGTGTTTGTCTGTGTGTGTGTGCATATGTGCGTGTTTATACGTATATGCTTGTATGCTTGTGTGTGTGTGTTTATATGTGCATGTTTGCATGTATGTGTGAGAGAGAGAGGGAGAGAGAGAGAGAAAGAGAGAGTTGTGTTATTGTGTTTCTGGAAACACTCAGAAGCAGTGATTTGTTGGCGTGCAGGTTTGTCATTTTTAGTGGCGTAGGTGATGTTTAATGTAGTTAGTCTCCCTCTCTATGTCACATCCATTCTTTATCACTGCTTCTCTCCTCCTCTTCCTCCTCCTCCTCCTCTTCTTCCTCACCTTCCGCCCCCACCTCGTCCTCCACCTTCATCCGTCTGTTGTATAAATATCTAAAGAGGCAGGGGAGGCGGATGTGTTGTGCATTGTGCAGCTCCCCACATG
>JAIFZK010000004.1:14615000-14617500 GCA_027481765.1 Tenualosa thibaudeaui | reverse complement strand
TTAGGTCTTTTGGCTAAATAAATGTGTTAATGTAAAGCCCTAGTGTGTGTGTGTGTGTGTGTTTGTGTGTGTGTGTTTGTGTGTTGATGTCCATGTTTTCTACTCTGTGGGCTGCACTGGGTTAACAGACTCATGCACACACACACACACACACACACACACACACACACACACACACACACACACAGAGAGAGACCAGTCCCTAAGGGTAGAATTGAGGTAGGTTCCTGCTCAGAGGAGTGGGTGAGATATTTAAGGAGTGCAACAATGCAGGGATAGGAGTTGGCATTTTGGCATTTCCTTTGGAGTAACCAAAGGCACAGGTTTAAGGAGTGGTATGTGTGTGTGTGTGTGTATGTGTGTGTGTGTGTGTGTGTGTGTGTGTGTGTGTGTGTGTGTGTGTGTGTGTGTGTGTGTGTGTGTGTGTGTGTGTGTGTGTGTGTGTGTGTGTGTGTGTGTGTGTGTGTGTGTGTGTGTGTGTGTGTGTGTGTTTATATTCCTCTTTGAATGTGTTTTGTCAGTGCGCTGAAGATGACCCTGCCTGCCACCATCCTTCACTGTTGTTCACTGTGTGTGTGTGTGTGTGTGTGTGTGTGTGTGTGTGTGTGTGTGTGTGTGTGTGTGTGTTTGTGCCCACGTGTGTCCATGATCTGTCAGCATTCTTCATGGCTGCTTGTCTTGTCCAGGAAGGAAGTGTTGTATCCTCAGCAGTCTTGTTACACAGGAGGCATGACCACCAAAAGACACCAACACACACACACACACACACACACACACACACACACACACACACACACACACACACACACACACGCACAAACACACACACACACACACACACACACACACACACACACACACACACGAGCCTCTGATGGGAGAGTTATCACCCATGATATATATCTGAAATAGGATATTGCACCTTGACCTGTGACCTCCATCAAGATCTTTATGGATGCATTTGCATCTGAAAAGGATGTAAAGTCAGTAGTCTTGTGAAATGTAAATTATTTAACTTAAGATTGGCTTCTGTTGTCAGACCTCTCAACTGATACCCTCTCCACCTTCAAGAAACTCGTGAAGACCCAGCTCTTCCAAGAATATCTCTTGGCGTAAACTCTGAGAATGCACTTAACAATTTAATTTCTCTGCACTTTCAACTTAAAATGGTGCAGCTTCTATGTTAGCAATATACACCCCTTGTTCGTTCTTTCATTGTGTTGTAGCTTGAATGTTATCCTCTTTTGTAAGTCGCTTTGGATAAAAGCGTCTGCTAAATGCCTAAATGTAAATGTAAATGTAAACCTCTTTGGTGACACACACACACACACACACAAACTTCATTGTAATGAGTGCTCCGTCTTGTTTACTAGTCTAAATAAATTAGGAAGAAAAACTAAATTATCTGGGGCCCTTTTGGCGCCACAACTTTTTATTTTTAAAGTGCTTCTTAAGGCTTTCTCCTTCCCTCTCTCTCTCTCTCTCTCTCTCTCTCTCTCTTTCTCTGTGCGCTCATTGGCGATGAAGTATTTATGGGTTCTGTTCCCCTTTACTGATTCAATTCAGCTGCATACTGGGACCAGGCGAGCATTGTTCCCACTTTCTGTGCCTCATTGTGAGTAAAACAATGGCCATTACGTCATCCCTGACATACACACACACAGACACATAAACTCACTCACTCAAGCAGCACAGTAAGCAGTAGTAGCCTTACTTACTGTACACACACACACACACACACACACACACACACACACACACTTCAGAGTTTAAGTTCCTCTATTAGTGTGCTAACACCCTTATCAGGCCTGCACTGCTTTTTAATAATTGACCAGAAGCTACTTAAAACTCTATCACACACCACTGCCTGCGTAATCAGCTTGTCTGTATGTGTGTGGATGTGTATGCGTTACTCTGTTACCCACTCATGAGTGTAAAACACAGTTGGCATTTGTGTGCCAGTGAGCTGAATGAGAATACACTAGTGAGCAGCTACACTTGGCACTGGTCAGGATGACATGGTGTGTGAAATAACATGGTGTGTGCAAAATATTGGTGTGTGTGTGTGTGTGTGTGTGTGAGAGAGAGAGAGAGAGAGAGAGAGAGAGAGATGTGTGAATGTGTGTGTTTGTGAATGAGAGAATATGTGTGAATGTGTATATGGGATATGGGTGTGATGCGTGTGTGTGTGTGTGTGTGTGTTTGCCCAACGGCATGCCACTCACCCTGGGCACACGACCAGAGGGGCCAACAGACTAGTGGTCAGTACTGGGAATTTACTTTTAGTTTCAGTCTGACCAGACTTTTGTCTCATTTTCCGTAGTATTCATGACTTGCTCAGGCTTTTAGAGAACTCTTCCATTGAAACACCAAATCTATTTAAGGTGTTTTGTCATGGTTCTAATAGAATACTCTAATTATATAATTCAATTCAATTCAATTCAGTTTTATTTATACAGCGCCTTTTACAATAGTATTGTCTCGTGGCGCTTCACAGAAG
>JAIFZK010000004.1:14600000-14610000 GCA_027481765.1 Tenualosa thibaudeaui | reverse complement strand
ATATCCCTCTCACCCTCTCTGTATCTTTGCTCTCTCTCTCTCTCTCTCTCATACACACTCGCACCACATCCACCACTCCAACCTCGCCTGGCTTGCCTCACATGTGACCCCCCTACCCCTGTGTTGTGTCCCAGAGGGCAGTGGGAGGGGAGGAGTGTGTTCCGTTTGCTTGCTCTTCCATGAGGACACCTGAGCTCTGGCCTGCTCTCTTCCCCTCTGTCTCCCCCTCCACTCTCTCTCTCTCCTCTGCCTTACATCTCCCCCTCTCTTCACCTTTTTCTCTCTCTCTCTCTCTCTCTCTTTCGAGCCTGGGTGTCCCACGTAGTCACAGAGGGCAGCCATCCAAAACAAAGCTGCTTTTGATCACATTTATACTGTCACTGTTATCCTCTCTCTCTCTCTCTCTCTCTTCCTCTCTCATTCCTTTCCCCCCTCCACACTCTGTCACTCTCTTTCCCACTTCCATATAATTACACTGAAGTTGAGAGACTGATCACTGTGCTGTCGTCAGGTTCTCTGTAGTGCGTGTGTGTGTGTGTGGTGTGTAATCCTCCAACACAAGGATTTTGTTGTTGCTGTTGTTGTTGTTGTTGTTATTGTTGTTGTTTGGGGACATTTCACACCATCTCTGACAGCCTGTCTCAGAACTTGCTTTTTTGTTGGATTATACTATATAAGCTTTTGTTGGCCTGTGCGTGTGACCTGCGTCAAGAGAAACTTCCAGAATGCTGAATATTTTAATTTCCTCGTTGGTGGATGCCGACCGCAAGATGCGCTGGAGGAGAACAGAACGTCTGCCATCTCTGGTACTGTACTTTCCAGTCTCTTTTACACAAATAGCTGTGTGTCTATTCCTAAGGTATTGTCTCTATCATTTTTTCATTTCAGTTGTGTGAACTTTGAACTTAAATAATCTCTGCACAGACTCCCAAATATATCTTACATCTTTCATGAAATTGAGCATACAGAGCAAGCCTCGAGACTTAATATATTTAATAAAAAGATTTCCATATATAGTATTTTCATAAACAACACCTTTGTCTTGGGTAATACTGCTTTCTGTCAACTACTACAGCTTTGGTGCTGATGTGAAAGGAAAGAGAGATAGTGCTTGATGTGTGTGTGTGTGTGTGTGTGTGTGTGTGCTCACGTGTGCTTGTATTACTGTATTTAGGTGTGTTAGTGTGTTAATGTGCAGGTGTGTGTGTGTGTGTGTGTGTGTGTGTGTGTGCGCGTGTGTGCATGTGTGTGTGTGCGTGTGTGTGTGTATGCTGGATGTTTTGTGTTAGTGTGTTAATGTGCGTGCGTGTGTGTGTGTGTGTGTGTGTGTGTGTGTGTGTGTGTGTGTGTGTGCGCGTATGTTTGTTTGTCTATGAATAGTGTCAGAGCCGCAGCTTGCATACGCTGCTGCTGGGCCCAGTGAAGCAGAGCCTGTTGTTTATCATCACTGAGAGATGTTGTAATTACACTCATTAGCTTACCAACCATATGGGATCGTGCACAGACACAGATACACACACACACACACACACACACACATACACAGATTTGTACACTTGCATGTGCAAACACACACCTTAAGTACTCACATGACCACACACACAGACACAGGTATAGCCCACTGATAAACTACTTTTTTAAACTGAAGTGAAGTGACTTTGCATCCAATATGAAGTAGGAGTTATTCAGTTTTCAGTCACATTATCTTGATGTGTTATTTCGACAATGAGCAATTTGATTTAGTTTGATTTCAGTCAGAAGATACATACTTTTTAAAAGTCCAGTAACTGATGGGGGCATAAGAAAATTGTTTCAGTTTTGTTCACCTGTGCCCCCATCATTTAGCATTAGTTGATGTTTCGCTATTTAGTCCTACTGACAGCACACGGCAAAATAATAGGACTATTGACTGATTCACACCAGATATCTCCTTTAAAGTCAAAGCAGGAAGAGACTGACCTAGTCACCCCTGGTCTCTCTCTGAAGTGTGACCTGCTTATGATAAACCCTCTCCTTGATCTTCTCCCTGAGAGATCCCCCTGCTGGCCCTTTCACTTGTTAACCACCCTTACCATAATACACACACACACACACACACACTCCATCTTTCTCTCCAAATACTCGCTGGCAGACCAGTGTGAGCTTGCTTAGTAGGATTAGGCCTGTTAGTAATTAACCCCAGTGACCATCACACTGGACTGCATCTCTCTCACACCTCTTGGTTCCTCCCTACACACACACACACACACACACTCCAAATGCATGCTGGGATCACAAGGCTGATGGCTGGATGGCCAAATCTGTACTTGATGTTCCCTCATTATCAAAGGAGAACTCGGAGAGAGTAGATCGGGGGTGGTGGAGGAGGGATGGACAGTATGTACTGATAAAATGTAATTGCTTGGAAAGATAAGTTTATGATGTGTTTTTTTCTGTGTGTGTGTGTATGTGTGTGCTGTGTTTATTACAGTGAGATGGAGTGAAATAATGCCGTGCCAAAAGTTCTAAATTCTGTCTGGTGTATCTTAACAAATGGCCTTGTGCTTGTGTCTGAAGAGGTGCTCCCTCCGGTAGTAATTTCCTGGAAAAACTGCAATCTGTAAATATGATTTGATGGTCGCTTGTAATTTGTGAATCTTGTTGACAGAATAACTGTGTCATAAACAGTGCAGGAGAAGCGTTTCCTCTGTCATTCTCCTGTCTAAACCGTTCCTTCTACTGTTGAGACAGATATTATCTCCCTTTAAATGAGTCTGGCTGTCAGTATTAAAATGTGTGCTAATGTCTTTGCCATTAGAACTGAGACCACTTTATGTCACTGAGTAGCTAATGGGCCCACATGAAAGCGCATCGTAACACATGGTTTATGTGAAACACACTAAAACAGCCCAGTGATGGATTGATGGCAAGTCTCATGGTCAGATTGAGTCATCTCCGCTCTGTTGCTAAAGGGTTCGAGTTTACTAAGATAGGGGCACTTATGTCTAGTCAGGGTATATACATACTTCTATTTCCTTTCACTTGGGGGATGAGAGGCAAGGCTTTGGTTGTTTGCTTTTAAACAATGTGAAGCTGAGCTCCGTGGTCCAAGGCATCCTGTGGGTGGGGGTCCGGAAAACCATAGGAAGCAGTTTGCAAGACAGCAGAACGCTGTGTGGTTTCCTCTGCAGCCGTTGGTCATCACTGCAACCCACAACCCCAAGTTACCTAGAGTTGTGCTAGTCTCTGTATTTTTGCCGGGTGCCTGATGCAGTTTGAAAGTAGCAAATCAGGTCTGTGTTTTCAGGAAAAGTCTCAGTGGCACAGACGTTTGAACTTCATTTGCTACTGAGAATTAGATGCTCATAGGCTAAAAACAAATAATGCCCTCTCTACGTGGAGAAAAATGTTGGGAAACCAAAAAAAAAAGTACTGACCCTGTTTATTAGGCCTTTATAAACAAATTATTACACTCTCATATGCTGAGTTTAATACATTAATCAAGATATATTTACATACATCTAGTAAATGTTAACGATCTATTAAAATGGTTTTAACAGATGAACAAATTAAATTGATGATTTGAGCCGCGATTACAGAACTGCTGACCTTAAACCATATTCCATAAATGGGTTCTGTGTCTGCTTGATACTATGCCTTCGTTATTGCTTTGTTTTCTTACTGGAGGCACAAATAAGTGCTCAGTGAAGTAAAAACGGCCTCTGCCATATATCAGAATCTAAACAAGAAGCACGTCTCAGCCAGCACGTTTTGTTGTACCCTCGGTCCTGAGATCAGCAAGCAGAGAGTATTGAGCGTGGTAAACTTGTGCACAAGAAAACCATCCCGACATCTCCGTCTATCCCAGGACCAAAAACCGCCAAGCTAGCCACGGGAGTCGCCCTGTGGATCCTTAAATCTTAAAGCCCCCAACGGTGGCTCAAACCAACTGCACGATGACACATCAGTAATGTTAAGTCAGAATGACCTAAATGTCCCACACGCACAAGAGCGTTCTGCATGTTTATTGGAAAGATTTAGCGGAGATAGTGAGATCTGCCCTGAATTCTATCCTGTACCACCCCCACCGAAATACAATGGTCTATTCCAGTCAGACATGTCACGATTGTTGCTTGGAGAGAGGAAAGCGTAAGAGCGAGAGTGTACCATAGCAAAGCGTAGCTCAGCGATACCCGCATGAGCACTGAGGACATCGGTTACCCATACAAACACTTGAGACGTGAGGAGTCCTGCAAGAACAAAACGCATTTGGGCGTAAATTTAACATACCTCGGTCAAAGTATCCCTGGGAATCAACAAGGATATATACTTTGACTGGCGGTCAACAGTGACCAGCGCAACATTATGAACTTTTGAAGCTTTCCTGAAGAATTTCGTTGTCATGTCTGTCGGCGTCCAGAGAAAATAAACTTGTAGTGCCCGGCACGGCTACTGCTGCTGGGCGAAGACTTGGAATCGTTCGCGCTTTGGTGGCGGTGATAATTTACAACAGCAAACTTGCAGCCCTGGGAGCGAGCAGGAGATCAAAATGTCGGCCAAGGCTGCTTCAAATAAGGTAGGAAAGAAACAACAGAAAAGTAACCCCTCCTCAGTTGCGACCACTTTCTAATGTGCGTCCTCTATTGTGATCCCTCAGATAGGCGACAGGGTGATATGAGTGTTGCTTTGACCGTCCTCTCTCGCGCATCATTTAGTGCCGTTGGCGGGAGCTGCAGAAGCTCGAGTCGCGCTGTATTGAAGTTGATTCTCAGGCTACTGTGTTGATCTCCGCAGCAGTTGGATGTAAGCTTAGAAAGTGCCGTTTACTCCCGACTACACTTGATGGGCTACACGTAACGAATGTCGGGGACAACAAGTGGTGAGCGTGTTTGTTGTAATGGCAGTGACCCAAGACGAGAAAACATACCCGTTGATCCAATTTGGTCAGATTATCCGAAAATGTTCCCTGTCTCAGGGGTTGGTTTGAGGTTACTGGGTGCCAGTACCAGGCAACAACTTTGACCTGACGGCATCGAGGTTACAGTCATGTCAATCAAGTGTTCGAAAAGTTGCAACAGTGTTGCATGTCTCAGAATGTGCAGTGTTGCGAGCCTAACACAACTGGTGCGAAAGTGGTCGACTACACTACTGTAGATATCAACTGACCTTAGTTTTTACCAGACCAGGAGTATAACGACATGATACTACTACTACTACTACTAAGAATAGGAATTTGTATCAGCTCCCCGAATATGCACAGAGAAGAGAAGTGAGAAAGGGTTTTCACTTGGTCTGTGCCGTTTTTAGACTCGACTGAAATGGGTCAAGTAGCGGCTTTGACAGACTTTGGATGTTCAGTCACATTGGCAAGTTGGCAACGCACGCATCAAAGTCGCATTCTCTGTGTTTACACTGTAGCCTACTGGATAAACGAAAATAAGTTCGAGGCGGTGTTTCTTCACAAACCCGATCGTGCGGTTTATTAATGGATTACAGAAATGTCTTGTAATACCGTACGTTTTTTGCCAGTAAATGAATAGTAGCCGCAGGCCAAAGGATTTTCTGTGTCTGGGGGACTAGCAGGTGGAGTTCTGGGAGTGGCAGGGGACAGACTCGCTCGCTTGTTTTCAAATCGCGCACTCTGTTTGGCTGGCTGGCACTGTTGATTAGCCTAGCCACGATCACAGAGTCTGACGGGAATGTGTGTGTGTGTGTGTGACAGAGAGAATTCCACTTTTCTGGTTTGGTCAGTTTTCTTCTAACCAGGAACTATACATTGTTTCTTGGTGATGTAATATGATGGTCTGTGCTCATAAACAGCTTACCTCATACTTTACCATAATATATCATCACTCACTGGTCCAGTGCGTGTTTTCATTTCAACCTTTGGTCATTGCACGTAGGGTTATTTATCTGTTCACCAGATTTTGGTAAGTTGACATATTCAGCTGTAAAAGCGGTGTGTCTTCACTGAGGGTGTAATCACAGTATAGTGTGTGTGTGTGTGTGTGTGTGTGTGTCATGGCCTTGAGTTGGTAGCATTGTCACTAGCAGTGAGTGGCTGGAAGGCCTTGTGTGTTGTGTTATCTTCAGCAGTAGCCACATTTAAACTCATCAGCTCTGCATGGATGGTTACTTATTTTGATTAGGACACCAAAGCACAAAGACAAACTGCTGTGCTGTTACACCCCCACCCTCTCTGTCTCATCCTGCTCTCTCTCTCTCTGCTACTGTTTCTCTCATCATTCTCTTTTCTTGTGACCCTTGTCTCTATCTTTCTCTTATACCTTTCCCTCTCCTCTCTCTCTCTCTCTTTCTCTCTCTCTCTCTCTCTCACTGTTCCTGTTTCCCTCTCCATCATTCTCTTTTCTTGTGACCCTTTTCTCTATCTTTCTCTTTTTCCTTTCCCCTCCCTCCCTCCCTCCCTCTCTCTCTCTCTCTCTCTCTCTCTCTCTCTCTCCCCCTTTTCTCTTCAGTGTAGTTTGTGTCTGTTGGTTATGCTGGGGCCAGTGGTCCGCATGCTGAAGGACTGCAGGCTGGTTTCCACATGTGGAACTGGGCTTACAGACAGGGATGTCCTTTATGCTCTCACAGCTGGACGATAGGGGGGCTAATTATGTGAAGGACTGGCCACAGACTACACTGACCCCCTCTAGGCAATAATGTGCGCATATACAGTATTTAAAATACATATAGATGTATATGGTGTGTGTGTGTGTGTGTCTCTGTGTGTGTACATGCGGTAGTGAGTCCTTATGATCTTATCATAGCAGGTGGGCAGATCCAGTGACATCATTTCCTGTTCAGAGGAGACACTGTAGCTGGGTAGGAGAGAAAATCTGTGTGGGTGTGTGTGTGTGTGTATGTGTACATGTGTGTATGTGTGTCGGAGGTCAGTATGTGAGTCATGCATTAGTATGTGTGTGGTCATCCACTCTGGTGTGTCACACTTGACCTGCTCCTATCTGTGTTAGACGCTTGGAATGCTTATGTCAGGTAGGGTAAGAGGACCACACACACACACACACACACGCACACACACTTACCGAACATGTAGGCTAAATAAACAGCAGTTCACCACATCACATGGGAATGTTATATTAAGGCACATTCTAAAGTATCCGTATGATCCACCCTGTTAGGGTACTGACACAGTTTTACTATTTTAAAATGAAATCTTTCACTGTTAAACATTAATTAAACATTAATGTAATCTCATTTGATCGGTAAATATGATGTTTATTTTCCATTGGGATTTGGGAGTGTTTTTTTGTGGTGTCTTGGGTTAAAAATGAACTTTATTCAAGAGAGAGATTGGGCCAAAATGCATAAGCCCAAAGCCCATTTGCCACAAAAGCTTATGTTTCCTGTTTTGGAGGAAGTGTGTGTGTGTGTGTGTGTGTGTGTGTGTGTGTGTGTGTGTGTTGGGGGAAGGGGGTTCTGTGGAACGGATAAAGACATCTGGAATCTAAGCCAAAACTGGACGTTCACTGTCCGTGTATGTGTGTATCTATTTGTGTGTTTGTGTGCTTGAATTTGCATATATGTGTGAGTGTGTTGGAGTGCATGTGCTGGTTGTGTGTGTGTGTGTGTGTGTGTGTGTGACCACAGCAGTCTCCAGAGTGGTGTGAAATGTCATTAGTTGTTGAGTGTGGCTACTTGCATGAGAATGAAGTTGCCAGCCGAGCGAAGCCAAGCCGACCACTGAGGAGAGGAGAGCAACTCAGTGCATTTTAATGCCCAACCCCCAAACACACACACACACACACACACACACACACACCAATCCCTCTGTTGGCCTCCAGCTCCTTTGGGCCTGACACAACAAAACTGAACACAGGAAAGGAGAATAAAGTCAGACACAACACGTAATCACATCAAAGCAAATAGCCCACCAAAAGAGCTTACCATTATTGGTCCTGTACTTCATGATATCAGAATGGGTAGAATGCACAAAGTGACAGAAGTGTGTGTGTGTGTGTGTGTGTGAGTGAGAGACTGAGGAGTGTCTGGTAATTACAGCAGCGGTTCTCTCAGAGGTCCTCCTGTGGTTTATTTAATCACATCAGCAGCAGCAGCATTAGTGAAGGCCGACATCATTTAATTCAGCCACCATATGAGCAGACTGGAGCACAAGAACAATCAGGCCTTTGCACTACATGCACACACACACACACACACACACACACACACACACACACACACATACATACATACACACACACACACGTATATGCATACACACTCCAGTGCTGGTTTTGTTCTCCTGCCGTCGCTCTGGTGTCTGCCTGCTTTGTGTGTGTGTGTGTGTGTGTGTGCTCTTTGTGCCAACCACAAAAGCAGGAGCTCTAGATTGGCTGTGTGTGACCTCAGAGGGCTTCAGCTCTCTCTCTCTCTCTCTCTCTCTCTCTCTCTCTCTCTCAGCGCTTCAGTTCTAATTAGCATCATTGGCATGACAAAACTTTATCTGTGTCACCTAATAATATTTAGAACTTTTCTTCTCTCGAGCTTTCCCTCCTTTCCTCCCGCCATCTCTCTCTCTCTCTGTCGCTTTCTCTTGACGAGTTGTATTATGATTGTGTGACCAGCAGGCCTTGTGTGTGTGTGTGTGTGTCTGTGTGTGTGTGTGTGTGTGTGTGCGTGTGCCTGTGTCTGTCTGTGTGTGTGTGTGAGAAAAGCTGTGTGTCCTTGTCTCCATCACTCACAGTGTTCTTTGATTAAGTTGTGCTGTATTTGCTGATCACTTAGTCCAGTACATTCTGATAGAAAAAGTAGTCTACCATATTTACACATTTTGTGTGTTTGTCTGTGTGTGTGTGTGTGTGTGTGCTCCTGTATGTATGTTCTGGACGTGAGTGACAGTTTCAACACTTTCACTCAATTTTATCTCTCTGTTTGCTCCCTCTCTCTCTCCCTCTCTCCCTCTCTCCCTCTCTCTCTCTGTCTCTCTCTCCCTCTCTCTCTCTCCCTCTCTTTCTCTCTCTCTCTCCCTCTCCCTCTCTCTCTCTCTCTCTCTCTCTCCCTTTCTCTCTCTCCCTCTCTCTGTCTCTCTCTCGCTCTGTCTCTCTCTCTCCCTCTCTCTGATGCTGATGCTGATCTGTTTCTCCTCAGGAGCTGTGTTGTGTGTGTTCAGTTCCTCTGTTCTGGGGCCGCTGGAGCACTTGAGCACTTGTGCTGCTGGAGAATAGATGGACTGTCAGCCGCTTAAAAGCTCTCTATCCTCACAGCTTTTATACACATACACACACCTTCTCTGTCCTCATAGATCACTCCTTTACCAGTGTGTTTTACACACACACATACACACACCTTCTCTGTCCTCATAGCTCATTCCTTTACCAGTGTGTTTTACACACACACACACACACCTTCTCTGTCCTCATAGCTCATTCCCCTACCAGTGTTTTTATACACATAGAGTTTTTCCTCTTATTTATGGACCCTGCCTGTCACTCTTTCTCTTTCCCTCACCTGCTCCGAATTGCTAGTTATTTCTCTCTTCATTTATTTTATCCCTTAGACATATCCCCTGTGTGTGTGTGTGTGTGTGTGTGTGTGTGTAGCTGGGCTTCCTGTTGGAGGGCGGTGTGTTTCCTGTCTTCCTACTTTGCTAATGAGCTCTCCATTAGGCCTGCACCCAGTGGGGAGGGACACACACACACACACACACACACACACACACACAAACACACACACACACACACACATTCTTCCTTCACAGCTAGATGAGAACCACAGGGGCGACATGTACTCCAGTGACTGAGTGACTGATCCTGCCAACTACAACACATGCATACACATGCATGCACACACACACATACACACACACACACACACATACACACACACACACCAGGGGCACCTTTGCTTTTACATAAGCCTGCATAGAGCTGCTCTGCTCATGTTATGTAGACACACAAACACACACACAAACACACACACACACACACACACACACACACACACACACACACACACACACACACACACACACAGCTACAATATGATGTATGACATGATG
>JAIFZK010000004.1:14580000-14590000 GCA_027481765.1 Tenualosa thibaudeaui | reverse complement strand
ATATCAAGGTGTTTGTAATTTGTTTGAACTTTTAGTTTAAACTTGAATGATTCTGTATTTGAGTGTGTGTGTGTGTGTGTGTGTGTGTGTGTGTGTGTGTGTGTTTCTGTTACTTGGGTGTTTTTTCATGGAGGATACTGGTGTGCTGACAGCTCAAAAAACTGTTTTTATTTATTTATTTTTATTTATTAACTATACATTTATTAACTATTAATTTCGTATTACATTGATGTTCATGTAGCTTGTTTGGTAAGCTGCGGTTTGATTTGAACCAGTAGCATTTAGAACTGTGTGACTGGCTTAAGACCTTAAACCTAAACTTAAACTTAAACTTAAGAACTTGGAGGTTGTTTCACCTGTACACAGTTGTGGTGTATTACCACAGGTATAGAATAACATTCGCAACACCTAGGACAGACAGGTCAAGTGTTGCTGTGCCGTTTCAAGAGGCCACTCATCATTATGACAACACAATGTCAGAAACTTTGGCTTTCTTGATTGGTGAAGGATCAAAGGTCAACCACAGCACATCAGTCTCACTATAAGATGCTGTTCATTTCACACCAGGGTCAACAGGTCCTCCTTAATGTTTTTTGACTGATGAGTTTAACTAAACAGCATATTAGAATATCTTCTGCTAATAGTACTCACTCTGTGGCCATTGGTTTAAAAGCTTTCCTAATATTTTTTTCCAGAGTCCAAAAACACAGGCAAGAGTGGAACAGTTTAAGGTTACATGTAAGGTTACATTTAAGGTTACACTCTTTGCTCTGGTGCTAGAGCTTGACTTGACCTGCTTTGAGACCTGCTTTGAGACCTGCTTTTTATGAAGTTTAACATAAACATGGGTAGCCTTCAAATAGAATTGATTCCATTTACTGTACTTGCAGTTACATTAATACATATGTGTGTCTATGTATTTATGTGAATGTGTGTGTGTGTGCATGTTTTCGTCTCTCTCTCTCTCTCTCTCTCTCTCTCTCTCTCTCTCTCTCTGTGTGTGTGTGTGTGTGTGCTCATACGAGTGTAGTTTGTCAAGGTGCCAAGTATACCCATGAACCGTACATAATGAGATGCAATTCTATTCCATATATCTAACCACTGTTTCGATCTTTAATTCTTACGCTGTGTTGAGATCCAAATAAAATAATAAAAATGTATGTGTGCACGTGTGCGTGACAGAGTGTGCGTGACAGAGTGTGCGTGCCTCCTCCCATCTCTCTCTCTCTCTCTCTCTCTCTCTCTCTCTCTCTCTCTCTCTCTCTCTGCCACTGGGAAAGTTGCAGGACTTTAAGAGAAGAACGACGCATGGAGATTAACATTTTAATCCAAACACTAGGATTATGAGTTTTGTGATTTTCCCCTATTCCCTGAACTATTAGCAATGAACATTAGTGTGTGTGTGTGTGTGTGTGTGTGTGTGTGTGCGCGTGTGAATGGAGGAGAGTACAGAGATGGAAAGGTCAGAGAGGGAGAGACAGAAATAAAGAAACATTAGAAAATAGTGGGGTAATGAGAATCTCAAAAAAGGATAGAAGAATGCAAGGGAGCAAGAGAGAGTGATACAGAAAAAAAGAGAGAGAGAAAGAGTGTGTATGTGTGTGTGTGTGTTTGTTTGCGTCTGTCTGTGTGTGATGCTGATGGTGTGTGAGAGACTCCTCGCATGTAATCAGTGCATGCTGGTTCAAGTGCACTAACTGCAGCACGAGGCGTTTCGTCAGCTCACTGCCTTAGAGACAACACATCACTGCTTTCCTCTCTTCTCTCTCTCCTCTCTTCTCTTCTCCTCTTTTCTTCTCTCCTCTCTTTTCACTGCTGTCCTCTCTTCTCTCTCATCTCTCTTCTCTTCCTGTCCTCTATTCCTTTTTTTCTCTTTCCTCTCCACCTCTTTTTCCACACTTCTTCAGACACCGAAAACTGCTACTCCTCTCCTCCCTGCCTCCTTCTCTTTTCTCTCCTTCTATTGTTCTCTTATCCTCCCCTCCTCTTTGTTATTCTGCACATTCTCTCCTTCTTTTGTTTTCTACCTCTATCTCCATTCTTGTCTCATCTCCCACTTCTTTGTGTTGTTGTTCTTGTTCTCCCACTATCCCCCTCTTTCTCTCTTTCATCCCTTCATCCTCCTCTGTTCTCTCTTTTCTTTCCTCACTTTTGCCTTTCCTGTTTTACTCCACCACTCCTCTGCCCTCTGTCCTGCCCTTCTTCTTCTCCTTCTTCTCCTTCAGTTCTTTTCATTTCTTATTCATCTTTGTCCTTAACTCCCCTCCTTTCTATCTCTCTCTCTCTCCCTCTTTCATTCTTTTCATTAGTCCCCATTGTCGCCTCTGTCTATCCCACTGACCTCTCCTTCTCTTTGCACTCCTTCGCTTCGTTAGCCTCTATCCCTCTCTTTTTTCCATTCTCCTATCCCCCTGAGTACTCCATGTTCCTCACCTTTTATGTTGTTCACTCCATGATCTTTATATCCCTTCACACACTCACACCCTCTCACATGCACATTCTTTCTCTCCTCTGCTCACTTCCTCTCCTCTCCTCTGCTCTGCTCACTTCCTCTCCTCTTCTCTCCTCTTCTCTCCCCTCTTCCCCTCTCCTCTCTTCTCCTATTCTCTCCTCTCATCTCCTCTTCTCTCCTTTCCTCTCCTCTCCTCCTCTCCATTCATCTCCTCTTTTCTCCTCTCCTCTTCTCTCCTCTCCTCTCCCCTTTTCTCCTCTCCTCTTTTCTCCTCTCCCCTTTTCTCCTCTCCTATCCTCTTTTCTCCTCTCCTCTTTTCCCCTCTCCTCTCCCCTTTTCTCCTCTCCTCTCTTCTTCTCTCCACTCCTCTCCCCATGTCATTTCCTGTGTCCCTCTCTCTTGCTCTGGCGTCTCCAGTCCTGTAGTCAGACATCTCTGAGGACATGACGTCATTATTTATCCTGAGTTTTGATTGTTTGTCTTTGATTGATTGATGGCTGTTTATCTTTTGCCGTGCTGTTGCTCTGGGTGGAGTTTTTGTTTTTCTTGCCAGGTTTGTAAAACAATATGACTTCAGTAGCACTGTATTGTGAGGGATGTCCTTGTTTCACTGGTCACTGAAGAAAACTGAAAGGTCAAAGGTTGGACAAGCCTTTCCTTTCTTCTCTGTCATCATCCTTTTCTCCTCATCTCCACTCTCTTTTCTTCTCTGCTGTTTCCACCTTCTCCTTCCCAAAATATTATCAACACTACACCCACTCAACCATGCCCTTTCAACACGCACTGTCTCAAAACACACACCCACACATACACACAGAACACACATACACTCACATTTACTCTCTCTCTCTCTCACACACACACACACACTCATTATAATCAATGTCCTCTTCATCGCTCTCATCATTCTTATCCTTGTCACTTAACTCCAAACATGCACGCACACACACACACACACACACACACACACACACACACACACACAGATAAACACAGACTCTCTTTCTCATCATAATCAATTTGGCCCATCACTCCTGTGTGTCATCCACCCCACTGGTTCCCTAATATTTCTTCTCTATCTTCTCTCTCTCTCTCTCTCTCTCTCTTAAATTCAAATTCAGATTCAAGGAGCTTTATTAGCATGACCGTAATGTTATTAAGCATTGCAAAGCACACGTAATACCAATAACAATAATAACATACATCACATCTGTCTCTCACCCCACCAAACTCACCATACACACACACACACACACACACACACACACAAACACACACATACACATACTTACTCCATGTTCTGTTTAGCCCAGTCACCTGCCCTGTCTACTGTACGTCAGAGCATGCTCCTGTTACATCACAACCACAGTGCTGCTACCCCTGTGGCACTGTGTGTATGTGTCTGCATGTCAGTTTGTGTGTGTGTGTGTGTGTGTGTGTGTGTGTGTGTGTGTGTGTGTGTGTGTATGTGTGTGTGTGTGTGTGTTAAGAGACAGTGCAGCTGCTCTTTGGTCCCTCCTTACTCTGGGATGCAGCTTGAGAATGGATAATGTCGTATTGGTTACGACTAACTATGGCAACGTATGCATGCTGGCAAACTCTGTGATGAAAAACTGAAAAACTCCATCCAATCCACTCACCACACTCAAGCACATGTGCTCTCACGCACACACACACACACACACACTACTCTGTGTTATGGTTTATTTTTAGACTTTGATTGCAGGGAGCTGCTTAAACGGATTAAGCATCTTGTACTATCACTCATTCTCTCTCTCTCTCTCTCTCTCTCCTTCTGTATTTCTCTATCTTTCTCTCCTTCTGTATTTCTCTCTGTGTCTTGAAACATGCTGCATGTGTCTGGCAAAGTGCTGGCTGAATAATTCCCAAAGCACTGCATACACACACACGCGTGCACACACACACACACACGCACAAGTACACACATTTTCATCTCTGTTTTCTGTCCACTCAGTTATAATAGCATGGTTTTAGTGGGCCAATGAGATTCGTGCTTTTTCTCTCTCCTGCATCAAAGATGGTTTTGATCCTCTCTTTACATTGTGCGTGTGTGTGTGTGTGTGTATGTTTGCATATATGCGCTAAGGAGAGTTTCTTGGAATTGAAATGTATCAGAGCAGCTGATGTGCTCTGCTGTGCTGCAGTTAGTGCACTTTGTGTCTATAAATATAACACTGAAACAGCTGCTTTCACAGACCTGCTATTTTTAATCTTTTTACCACAAAGCAGAACACCCCACTGTGTAGCTTAACACACATCAACAACATTCACCGGTGCTCACTCACACACACACACCTGCTGTCTGTAGTGATGGTAAACATTGGCAGTCTTTGGTTCAGAGCTCAGGATGCTCTTCTGTCAGGTTAAGCTGCCTAAAGCAAACCCAGAGCAAACACACACAGACACACACACACACACACTCACTCAGGCTCATACACACACATTTTATGACAGGCACGCACACACACACAATGCATGTGTGAGTGTGTGTTAGAGTGTGTGTGTGTGTGTGTGTGTGTGTGTGTGTGTGTGTGTGTGTGTGTGTGTGTGTGTGTGTGTGCAGAAGGCTAATGTTTATGGTAGTTTTGGTGCAGTGTTTACACACAGTCAGTCCCAGCAGCATCTGTGCCTCTGTTGGCCTTCTCTGTGTGTCCTGCTCACTCCATGGCTACAGGAAGGCTACTGCACACAGTGGGGCAGCAGTGTTGACTCAACCAAATGTGTATGTGTGTGTGTGTGTGTGTGTGTGTGTGTGTGTGTGTGTGTGTGTGTGTGTGTGCGCGCGCGTGTGTGTGTGTGTGTGTGTGTGTGTGTGTGTGTGTGTGTGTGTGTGTGTGTGTGTGTGTGTGTGTGCTTACTAGGGGATCAGAGGCTGTCAGAAGAAGAAGAGTAGAGACAGAAATAAATCATGTGACAAGGTTTAGAAGGAGATAAATACTGCAGATCCTGCTCTCTCTCTTTCTCTCTCTCTCTCTCTCTCTTTCTGTGTGTGTGTGTGTGTGTGTGTGTGTGTGTGTGTGTGTGTGTGTGTGTGTGTGTGTGTGTGTGTGTGTGTGTGTGTGCATTTGTGCACTAAACACTGCAGCAACCCTTTGAAATGTGAGTGCCTTTCAATTGTGTACACAGTATAGAACTATATACACTTGCATTGGCAGACAGACAGATAGACACACACACTCACACTAGACTGGTAAACCAGTACAGGAGTAATCCTATCAGGTGTGTGTGTGTGTGTGTATGTGTGTGTGTGTGTGTGTGTGTGTGTGTGTGTGTGTGTGTGTGTGTGTGTGTGTGTGTGTGTGTGTGTAGAATGTAGAACGTAGAATGATGGAGAAATAGAGTATTTCCCTAAAGGAAAGTACCATTGTGCCCCAGTGAGAGTAATATCATCATCTGTCAGTGAGCACACACACACACACACACACACACATTCACACAGTCATTCACTTACTAAATCCCAAATCGCTGATCTGCCTTTTCCCCTCTTTCTGTTTCTCTCTCACACACTCATTCACACACTCATTTATCCATGCATTCACTCATTCACTCACTCACTCATTCACACACTCATTTATCCATGCATTCATTCACTCATTCAATCACTCACTCACTTACTCCCTCACTCACTCATTCACACACTCATTTATTCATTCACTCACTCACTCAATCTCTAACATCTCTGTTGCCCCCATCCCCCACCCTATAACTATAGCTCATATAGCTTGAATGCAGGTGCTGCTGATGCAGTGAGAGAAGACTCTGTGTATGTGTGTGTGTGTGTATGTGTGTGTGTGTGTGTGTGTGTGTGTGTGTGTGTGTGTGTGTGTGTGTGTGTGTGTGTGTGTGTGTGTGTGTGTGTTGGTTTAAGGAAAAGCCCGCAGCCGTGAGCTGCATATATCTTACACTTCAATGCTGAACCAGAAGTGGTGGAGAGAGAGAGAGGGAGACTGAGAGGGAGAGAGAGGTGGAGGAGAGAGGGAGAGAGAGGTGGAGGAGAGAGGGAGAGAGAGAGGGAGGAGAGAGAGAGAGGGAGAGGAGCTGCAGAGAGACGTGTGGATGGGACACTGCTGAAAGGGAGACTATTAGATAGGCAGATAGTGTGTGTGTGTGTGTGAGAGAGAGTGTGTGTGTGAGTGTGTGAAGGTGCGTGTGTGTAAGTGCCCACATACATTCACGTATCTTGTCACACATACTGTAGATGCGTGTCTGTATTTACCTTTGGGTTAGGGCGAGCTTGTGGCATGTGAGGACACTCTGTTCGCATGTGTGTGTTTGTGTGTGTATGTGAGTGTGTGTGAGAAGGTAAATGTTCTCCACGGTGCTTGGAGCTCACGGAAGCTTCCGTGAGGGTCGTTACCATGGGGATCTGAACTCTGGGCGCTGTGACATGGATGCTGCCATCCGGAATTTCAATGATGATCCAAGAGGCTGTGAGTTGCAGTAGCTTTCTTACGAGTGCGTGTGTGTGTATGTGTGTGTGTGTGTCTGTGCACTCGGGTGTTTCTTCAGTTTTGATACTGGTCAGTATGTGTGAATGTGTCTTCTGTCTTCATATCTGTTGTGACTGTGCTGTAGCAGTTTAAAGCTGTAATCTTTAGCACAGTAATCTTGATTCCCTGCATGTCTGTGTGTGTGTGTGTTTGTGCGTGTGTGTGTGTGTTATCAAGCAGGATAGTGAGGGATGGTGTGTGTCTGTTTGCCTCAGTGCGGTGCGGTGTCTCACATTGATCTCAGATCCTCCTGATACTGCAGGACTGATCTTTACTGCAGAGCTTAAAGGGGTCTTACTGCTGTGCTTTCACACACACACACACACACACACACACACACACACACACACACACACACACACACACACACACGTTTATTTGTGTGTGTGTGTGTGTGTGTGTGTTTCTAAAAGCTGACTTTGAAGCATTCTACCAGGCCAGTTATGTAATGTGGTGTAAGGGTGTATTGTGAGCCGAAGCAGAGCTTGTAATTGGAGCATCATATGTGAATAACGGGGTGGATCTCCAAACTGAGTTTCCCTTTTTTTTTAATAGTGGCGATTTCGGAGTTTCTTCTCTTTTATTCTCATCCCCGTCTCTCTTCTTGTCTATGTGTACTTTTCTCTTCTCTTCTTTTCTCATCTCTTCTAATTGTGTGTGTCTATTTGTGTGTTTTCTCTCTTCTTCTCTTCTCTCCTCTTCTCTTCTCTTCTTTCTTCTCCTTTCCTCTACTCTCATCTTCTCTTTTCTACTTTTCACTTCTCTCTTCTCCTTTTGTCTACTCTTCTCTTTTCTCTCCTCTTTTTCCCATCCCCCTCTCATCTCATCCTCCTCATTAACCACCCCCACCTGCATAGGAGTGCTCACTCTTAACATTAATACAGTATGTCAAGCCTCTCTTTATCTCTTGCTAACCCCCACACACACACACACATTCACTTGTGTGCACGCATGCACAGTCACATAATATACACACACATTAAGACACCTGCACACAAACCCACACACACATACACACGCTCACAATGTACGTGTACGCACACACACAAACACTCACACACACAGTATCATATGTACAGTATATTCATGCCACACACACACACATTTATGCCAGCACATTGCTTGGAGCTGCTTGGTCTGTATGGTGTGTGGTGGCCATGTTGGTTTTGTTTCAGTGTGTGTCTGAGCATGTCAGGTCCTCACCTTCGCTTTAGAGAATTCCTGGTAAACAGGATAGAGACTTCCTGTCTGCAGAATCCCAGCTCCCGCTCACTTCCTGCCTTTCACACAATCAGTGGTGAACACACTCACACTTGCACACACATACACTCATGCACATGCATGCATGAATATACACACAAACACACACTTACTCATGTCTGGCAACCCTTAAAATCCATCCAACCTCTCTCTCTTTCTACGTGTGTGTGTGTGTGTGTGTGTGTGTGTGTGTGTGTGTGTGTGTGTGTGTGTGTGTGTCACTGGCATTTAGTTTATCTGCAGGCAGATGCCCCTGTGAAGAGTAGGGATCTGTGTGAGGCCATAAATAGCCTCCATGCCAATGTTAGCTGAAGCCTTGGACAATAGCAGCCGAGCAGGGCCACTGGAGACTGGCACAGCTTGTCTATAAATAACACCAACCAAAAATAGGCACTTCTGCGCTTAAAATGGGCACGGTTTGATGCAAGAATGTATTATTAGGGTTTGAGTGTATGTGTGGCGTGTGTGTGTGTGCGTGTGTGTGTTTGCTGACGTTTGACACTTCATGACACATTCACAATGTGATGAATGTTTGTGACTGAACGTATAGCTAAGGTTATAGTGGCTTTCTTTCAACAAGCTCTCCCTCTTTTTTTGTTTTCAGTGTTTTCAGGCTTCCAGTTTTGATTGTGTCCAAGTTTTCCATGCTCCATATTTTTCAGCTAGTTGTGACTTTTCTAATGGATTTTGGGATGGAGAAAGAGGGACGGGATGATGAGAACAAAGGGATGAAAGTTCTGGTCATTTAGACCAGTAGGCAAAACTCTCCTACCCTCTCTCTCTCTCTCTCTCTGTCTCTCTCTGTCTCACCCCCCCCCCTCTCTCCCTCTCTCTTTCTCTCCTCTAGAGGTCTCACTCTAATTGCTGACCACTCAGGATTATTCTGATGTTTTTTCTTTTTTTTATTCCTCCCAAAACTTTAATGAGGGATAATTAGGACTATTTATAGATCTACCGTACCCCTTCACTCAGGCATGCACACACACACACACACACACACACACACACACACACACACACACACACACAAAAGCAACATTGAGGAAAGTAATAAACACAGCTACCGCCAGGTTGGCGGGGTAGCCCTCTCTCTAATGGATCTGTGCCTAGCAACCGGCGCTAAGCAGAGACTCCAGGCCTGATAGCACGTCTGAGTCTGTCTTTATCAATCACGCAAGTAAACAAACTCTAAACATAGTAAACAGTCTCCATGGTACTTTCAGGCCCTATATAAGGTGTCAAACCAAGCACTATCGTGTGTGTGTGTGTGTGTGTGTGTGTCTGTGTGCATAAGCTCATCTCTGTGTGTTGAAACACCCGGTGGGTGGCGGCCCAGGGGAGCGCAGGCATCTCTGCCTTTGCCTCTGATGTGCTTGGAGTGTAGAAGCAGAATGCATCCCTCTGGATGGGGGGGTTGGCTAGTAGGGTGCATACACTCACTACCCTTTGTTGGCATGGCTCACTATAGCACATATTTAAGTGCTGCATTTTTCCAAGCCATTTGTTTGCATTCTCCTGGGATAACATACATTGCCTTTTACTTGTGTTTGTGCATTTGTGTGTGTGTGTGTGTGTGTGTGTGTGTGTGTGTGTGTGTGTGTAGGCCTGCCTCTGTTGCTGTGTTGTTGCTTTATGATTAGCTGGTGATGCATGGCGTTCTCCTCGATAATAAAGATACATGTTTATGTGCTGCAGCTTTGCCCAGTGGGGATGGGAAAGGCTCTCTCTCTCAGCAGCAGTGTTCACACTGGGGCTAATTGGAGTGGCTTGCAAAAGT
>JAIFZK010000004.1:14567500-14572500 GCA_027481765.1 Tenualosa thibaudeaui | reverse complement strand
TTTCTCTCCTCTCCTCTCCTTTTCTCTCCTCTCCTCTCCTCCTCACTCCTCTCCTCTCCTCCCCACTCCTCTCCTCTCCTCCCCACTCCTCTCCTCCTCTCCTCCTCCCCACTCCTCTCTTCTCCTCCTCTCCTCTCCTCCTGTGCAGACGATCCGACGCAAGCGGAAGGTGCAGATCCCTGTAGCTCGGCAGGGTGACCGTGAGACAATGTCAGAGCGAGAGGACGAGAGCGATGAGGAGGACTACAACGAACCAGGGGCCTATGGGGGAGCCAGCGGGGGCTCAGCGACGGGTCGGCGTAGCGAACGGAGAGAGCGGGGCACATCCCGCGACAGGAGTGCCTCCCCTCGCTCGGTGGCGTCCACCTCCGGCCCACCACGCCCTGCCAAAGTCACCCTTGTTAAGTCCCGCAAGAACGAAGGTGCGTATGTGTGTGCGTGTATGTGTGTGCATGATCGTGTGTGTGGCTGTGTGTCCTTGTGTGTATCTGCATGTATTGCCAAGGTCACTGGTGTTAATTCCTTAAGCATAGAGAGCATGTCTGTACATATGTGCGTATTATTTTGCATACATGTACAACATTAGACTGTTGTTGTGTTCTTTAGGTGAAAAGAAATAACACTTGTATCATTTCTTATGCTCTTGGATTTCGGCTTTGCATTTTTCATATTTAACACTACAAATTCTAGCATACTAGTCATAGGTGGATCATTTTGTCAGTGTACAGTACATTGTTGTCTTGTCATTTGTCATTTCCAGCATTTTGTTGTTTATATTGTTCTGCTGTGTGTGTGTGTGTGTGTGTGTGTGTGTGTGTGTGTGTGTTTGCTGTTGCAGAATATGGTCTGCGTTTGGCCAGCCACATCTTTGTGAAGGACATCTCCCCCGAGAGTCTGGCAGCACGAGACGGCAACATCCAGGAAGGAGACGTGGTGCTGAAGGTGAGAGAGTGCATATCTTCCTCCCTCATCCTCTCCATGACTGCTCTGGCCAGAGCAGTGTCTTATCAGTCACGTCAATAAAGCATTAAACTTTTATTATATTGGAATTGGACTGAATTGGATTGGGAGAGAAATACATTTACATTTACATTTAGGCATTTAGCAGACGCTTTTATCCAAAGCGACTTACAAAAGAGGATAACATTCAAGCTACAGATAAAGATAATGAGATATTATGTACTGCTTTATTACCTCTGCCAAGGAGGTGACGTTTTCTCCGGCGTTTGTCTGTCTGTCTGTGAGCAAGATAACTTGAAAAAGTACAGCTACAGATTTGGATGAAATTTTCTGACAGGGTGGATGATTACATTTCTGTGGTGATCCTGAACACCGTCTGGAATTTGTGTTGGGTCAGTGATCCTATATTGCCTTGGTGGAGGTCTGCGCTCTCCGAGTGCTTTTCTAGTGTTGCTCTATGCTGTATTCAGAATTATTGCTTGCTTTCTTCATCTCCAGTAAAACTAATTTGAATTGAATTGGATTGAATTGAAGTGAGAGGTGGGTTTGGACAAAGAGGAAGAAAGATGTGAGGGGGAGTGGTCAGAGTGAAGAGATGGCTGTGATGTCACAGAGGCATGAGCTGGACCCCACATGAGTCATACTTCACACAGAATACAGCACAATACAGGATACATCAGCCTACTGTTTTTTTTTTTTTTTTTACCTGTACAAACACACACACACACACACACACACACACACACACACACACACACATGCACTCACACACACAACCTTAAACCCCCTCCCATCACACACACACAAATGTGTTCACCTACACACAGGCATTACACATGAATACACATACACACATACCTCAAATGCACACGCCACACACACAGACTCACACTCTCATTTTATCTCTGTGGTTGCTTGTGTGCAGCTGGCACGCTACATCTGCCCTCTGCGCTCAGTGGAATTCCGCCTGTCAGCCAGCCACTCGGACTCATGGGAAGGCTTTACTCCGCATTGTCAGGAGAATTTACACGCTCTCAGCTACCAATTTGGCTTAGCCTCGCCATGTCAAAAGACCATCATGCTCTCTCTCTCTCTCTTTCTCTCTTTCTCTCATTCTCTACCCTTTCTTTTTCTTCTCTCCCTCTGTTTTCAGTCCCTGGTCTACTCCTTATTTTCCATTGCCTGAGTCCCTCTCTTTTTTTCCTCTCTATTTATCTGTTTTACTTCTCTCTTCTTCTCCCTCCCTTTCTCTCTCTCCTTTGCTCTCTCTCTCTCTCTCTCTCTCTCTGTGTGTGTTTAGCGGTCCACTGGTCTGTAAGTTGTGTGTCATGCACAGGCAGGCGATCTGGCTGGCTGATGAATATTTAAAGCGGAGTAGAGCAGTGATTTGACTGTGTGTGTGTGTGTGTGTGTGTGTGTGTGTGTGTGTGTGTGTGTGTGTGTGTGTGTGTGTGTGATGTGCTGAAAGCTGGCGTGGGCTGGTGTGAGCTCACTGAAACACACACACACACACACACACACACACACACACACACACACACACACACACACACACACACACACACAGACTCGCTTAAGGACCTCATGCATTTTTCACTGCTTCCCTATGAAGCGCTCATGAGCCTGTGATCGGTGAGACAGCCACTGGTGTCTTCACAAATACAAACACACACACACACAGAAAGAGAGAGAGAGAGAGAAAGAAAGAGAAAGATAGATGTGTGCAAGAATGCTGCAGGGAAATTGTTTGTGAATATAGGCAGTATAATATCTCCTCATCCTATATGCTTATCCTTCTTTGCCACGAAATATGCCACAAAGTATCTCTCTCTCTCTCTACTACAAACTGGTATGAAAAAATAAGGGTGAATATTGAAACAAAATGAAAAGAGAAATGAAAAGAAAGGAAGAAAAGAAATGTGAAAGGAAACTTATAATCTTGAATTTATGTATCTAAATTAACCTTTGCCTCTCTCTCTCTCTCTCTCTCTGTCCCTCTCTGTCCTTACCTATACTAGATTAATGGCACAGTAACTGAGAACCTGTCTCTGATTGATGCCAAGAAGCTGATTGAGAGGTCAAAGGGCAAGCTGAAGATGGTGGTGCAGCGAGACGAGCGCGCCACACTCCTCAACATCCCCGACATGGATGACAGCATTCCCTCCGCCAACTCTGACAGAGACGGTGAGGGCGCAAAGCCCAAGGGCATTATGGGTAGTGATTTGAGACGCAGTGATTGTGAAATTCTAGTGTGACGTTTAAAATTTTTTTGTTGTTGTTGAATTTGTCTTTGCTTCTAATTATTTTGTAGTGGCAGGGCACCAAATATATTCATTAATAAAAAAATAAATAATAAACACTGTTTTTAAATGTTCCAGTCCCAACATGTAGCTAGTGCAAAATCAAGGCAGCATATTTGATGTCACATTATTTGCTGATAGCTGACATTGGTCAACAATAATGGCAGGTACTGATGATGGGTTGATGTCGGTGCATCACTAGTAGTGTTTGAATGATTTTCAGAGAAACTGATTGGCAGCTATGGTGAATTAATGATGATTTATATGCTCACAGCTCTTGTTGAGAAAAGTGTCTGGGGCTTCTGCTTCAAGGAGTCTTTTTTAGACCATAGTAATTACTAAAGTAGCACATAATTTAGTGGACATTACATGTGATGCCTTGTGAAAAACATTATGCCTTGTCTTAATAACCCTACTGTAGCATATTATTCCATAGGACAACATGTATGTATCTATGTATATGTGAAGAGTTCAGATGCAAAACCCTCTAAGTCCATTTGCGATGAATTTACAGAAATATATATTTATATACTTTTGATAAACTTTCTTATCAGTCCAACTCCAAAGGGACTGTTTTGGAGTGATTTGTTTTTAACTTGATAATAGCATTTAAATTGCAGTTTGATAGAGATTCTTTTAAGAAATTATTAAACAACTTAATTTTTGCTTTTTTTCCCTGAAGATTGACTTAGAGGCTTTTGCATCTAAACTTGGTTGATAACTAACAGATGTTGTGTTACATGGTGTGTGTGTGCAGACATCTCTGAGATCCACTCTCTGACGTCTGACCACTCCCATGAACGGACGCGTGGAGCACGGTCTCGGTCACCGGACAAGCGCTCCGAGCCCTCAGACCTCTCCAGACACTCCCCTCAGCAGATCAGCAATGGCAGGTAAGACACAAAAAATATATATATATTAATACATTACACAATACAATACATTACCCACAATCCTCTAAGTGTTTCACACAGCAGCCATTACACACAGATTGTGATACATGATGTCCATACATTTAGAGTCAACACTGTGGACTGAAGTAGAAGTAGAACACTGTGCAGCTAAAATATGCCACAGGGGTTCTGTGTGGTTGAATGTACAGCGACAGTTATTTGGACACACAGCCAGAGATACACACACTCACACAGACACACTCACACAAAGAGCACTTGGGGTCCTGTACACCTCGCTCAATGAAATAATCAATTGTCTCATTTAGTGATGGAATAAACTATAAGCACTTGGCAATAGTATCTTGTCACACGGACACACACACACACACGTACACACACACACACACACACACACACACACACACACACACACACACACACACACACACACACACACACTAACAGAGGGTTCAGAGGTTGACATGAGGTACCCATTGATTGCCCAAACTCTGTGCTGTGATTGGCTCTGTGGTAGCTAGGCCCATTTTTGCACCCCTGCCATCATGGTGACCGGAGCAGGGGCTTAGTCATTGGTCTGGGTGACAGGAAGTCCCCCAGGAAGTGACACGGGATATGTGCCTCATTTCCTCTCCACTGCTTGTCATTTTATCACAGTCACCTCTTCTTTTTTTCCTTTCTTTTCTCCTCTATGCCTTATCTCGCCCTTCCTCTCTCCCTCTCCCTCCCTGTCTCGCTTCTCACCTCTCTCCTTCTCTTTTGCCTTGCTGCCAATGCTTCTCAAATCAGTCGGAGGCGAAAGTAAGTGTGTCTGTCTGTGTTTGTGTGT
>JAIFZK010000004.1:14560000-14562500 GCA_027481765.1 Tenualosa thibaudeaui | reverse complement strand
CCTTTTCCCTCCCTCCTTGTCTCCTTCTGTCTGTCTGCCCCTATCACTATCAACTATTCTATTTCTATCTCTTTCTCTCTATCCCTGTGTTTCTCGCTTTCTTCCTTTCCTTTCCTCTCTCTCTCTCTCTCTCTCTCTCTCTCTTTTCTATCTCTCCCTACACTCTTGCACAAAGACATGCATTGAACATGTGTCCAAAGCCCTGTATGAGCTCAGACATGACATGAGATGAGTTGTGTGTGTGTGTGTGTGTGTGTGTTTGTGTGTGTGTGTGTGTGTCTGTCTGTCTGTGGTCGCCACCACAATAACACGCTTTAGCAACACAACGCAAAAAGCAACACAAACAGCCTCTTGTCTTCTCCTCCACCTCCTCTCCCATGAGCCAGAGGTCAGAGGCTTCTCCGTAGAATAGCTTTGAGAAGAGGCCACCTTGCAATGCAGATCTGACTGATTCCCAGTTACCGCTGTGAGATGAATCATTTGACCTTGATAAACATCTGTGCTTCTCGAGTGCTTTTCTGCCTAGTCCTTCAGTGCTGTGCTGTAGCTTAAGCTAAACATGTGGATGTTCATTCCTGCGGAGGCACTAATCACCTCCTGCACTTGTGTCTTCCAACAATTAACTCCTAATGACCAATGACAGTAGAACTCCATTTCCCATGAGTCCCTGCACCTGTGGTGATAACCCAGACCAGTTATCTGTTACATGCAGTGCTGTTTTTGGACAGACAGACTATTAATGTTGGTCACTGTTTCCTGCATCCTGTCTCTCCTCTCCCAGAGGCCTTATCACACTCTCTAGACCCAGCCTCCAGCCCATCTGTAGCCCAGCACCTGCTTTCTTATCTGGGTACAGCTCAAAGACAAGCCCCTTATGTCTCACTGGTTCTCCTTCCATGTAAGGTTTGCCTAGCCTTACAGCATATGGACTTTTTTGCATGATAGGGAGTCAGAGTATTGTAATAATGTGTGTGTGTGTGTGTGTGTGTGTGTGTGTGTGTGTGTGTGTGTTTATGCTCAGATGATATAAGACACTACAGCACCATTTTATCTCACGTTATTTCCATATGAAGTAGAACAGTCTAGATCAGTGAGATTTTAAAGGCCAACACACACACACACTCTCACACACACAAACACACACACACAGTGAGGGAGAGAACGATTGAGATGCATGGCTGCATGGATGTATGGCTAGATGGATGAGGGTAAAGCTAAGAGAGGGGCTGTGTTCTGTGTTCTGTAGGTGACACCACAGGCCTTGTGTGTGTGAGATAACATGAAGGACAATGAAAGAGAAAGAGGAGTCTTCAGTCTTCAAGGCATTGACTAACCAGCGGCCACACTATACATGACCTATGAGTGTGTGTGTGTGTGTGTGTGTGTGTGTGTGTGTGTGTGTGTGTGTGTGTGTGTGTGTGTGTGCGCGTGTGTGTGTGATAGTGTGCGAATATATTTTTGAAAGCATGTGTTTGTGCCAGCATGTGTGTGTCTATGTGTCTATGTTAGTGTGTGTCTATGTTAGTGTGTGTGTGTGTGTGTGTGTGTGTGTGTGTGTGTGTGTGTGTCTAAGTCTGTGTGTGTGTGTGTGTGTGTGTGTGTGTATACAGTCTGTCTGGTTAAGCAGTAGTCCTGTCAGTAACACACCCAGCAAACAATTCTCATGCTTCCCATTGAGTTCCACCATCCTTGCCATTTCCTTCTTACATGTAGGCCTCTTTTCACACTCCTTTATCTGTCTCCATTCCTGCTTGTGTTTCCATCCATGTCACTGTTGGACTGTCTATTGGACCCTTTCAAGTGTTGGATTTAATTTTTTTCAGATGCACACACACACACACACACACACACACACACACACACACACACACACACACAATTCTTTCCCTCTGTCTCTCCACAATTCCTCAATTCTGTCTCTCTCTCTCTCTCTCTCTCTCTCTCTCTCTCTCCCTTTCTGACCTGTGTGTGTGTTTGTGTGTCCAGCCACAGGAGTCGTGATGAGGACCGTGTGTCGTCCAAACCGGGTGCGGTGTCCACACCCATCAAAGGCTCTGAAGAGACTCTTCACTCGCAGCCCAGCGAGCAGTCAGGATCCAGAGACGACAAGCAGATCCCCCCACTGCCAGGTCAGACACTCTGTGTGTGTGTGCGCGCATCTGCGTCCGTGTGTGTGTGCATGTGCGTGTGTACGTGCATGTGTGTGTGTACATGCGTGCGTGCATGTGTGTGTGTGTGTGTATCTATGTATCTATGTGTTTGTGTCCCACAGAGCCCAAGCCTGTGTATGCCCAGCCTGGGCAGCCTGATGTAGATCTGCCCGTCAGCCCCTCGGATGCCCCTGTGCCCAGCGCTGCCCACGACGACAGCATCCTCAGGTAGTGCCCTCCTCTTCCCCTACCTCACTAGCTTCCTGTCTGATTTCTGACTGGAGCACATCAGCATCCAGCCTCTAAAATAGATCTATTTGAGCGCAATGCATTTCACAATTGAACTCCAC
>JAIFZK010000004.1:14550000-14552500 GCA_027481765.1 Tenualosa thibaudeaui | reverse complement strand
TGGGCCAATTGCGGACGTGGCCCGAGAGAAGCTGTCCAGAGAGGTGCCTGACCTGTTTGAGCTCGCCAGTAAGTACTGCCTCCTCTCTCTGAGTCTCTTTCTCGCTCACCAACATCACACACTCACACACACACACACACACACACACACACACACACACACACACACACACACACACACACATGCATACACATACACATTCACATAGCACTCTCATGCACTTACATGGACTCTCAAACTCTCTCGTTTACTCTTCCTCTCTTTCTCTCTCTTGCACACACACACACACACACACACATACACACATTCACACACTTCTGACAGTTTAATTGGAAATCCATCAGGATAAAACCTTCTTTTGGGTTTTACATTTTACATTAAATTTGACCTAAAAGTCTTTTCTGACTCTCTCACACTCAAATGCACACTATGCACACGCGCACACACACACACACACACACACACACACACACACACACACACACACACACATGCACTCTGGGTTCATCTGGGCCAGCATTATGACTTCATTCATCCCTCTCGAGGATTGTCAGGGGAACCGTTTCCCTGACACTTGCTTTTAGAGGGGTTCTAAGTCGACTCCAGATCCTCCACGTCCAATTATCTAAGTGCACTTAAAATGGAGCTTGTAAATTGACGACCCACCCCACACACACACACACACACACACACACTCCTCCCACTAACACTCCCTCACACACACACACACACATGGCATGTTTACTGTAAACATGATGCCTCACTGGTGTACTTCCTTTACAGAGACACAGAACCAAGACGGAACCGAAAGTACGTTTGTCAGTGCATCAGCTCGACCTCCCTATCTACCTAGCTGTCCATAGCTCCTGTTAGAGGCTGCCTTATACCTATGGCTACTTCTGATTCTTTCTGTTTTCATTTCTTTGTTTATCTTAATGGCCTGGTCATGCACTTTGTTTATTTATGGATTCATTGATTTATTTCTGAATGGAACCTTCTGGAATGTTTGAAGCTCCAGCTGAATCCACAGGGATTGACCCTGTAGAGAGCTTCTGTATGCTTTACCGGTGCGGAAACCACTGAACCTCACATCCAACATGCCCATTGCGAACCATGCTTGCGCCTTTTTTCAGTTGCAGAAATAAACACACACACACACACACACACACACACACACACACACACACACACAAACACACACACAAACACTGAGACAAACGCACACACTCCTCACAAATGACCCCACACAGAGACCTTTTGTTCTCTGTTATTTCTGACTGGAATTAATTGAGCCAGGTTTGCCCTGGGAAGGTGCTTTTCCGGCCATTGATTTGTGATGTAGGTTGCTTTTTACAAAGAGGATTTAGTTATGTAAAGGACACCCCCTCCATCCCTCCCCTACTTCTCATCCTTCACCTTTCACGACTTGTCCCAGATACCCCCATTGGCTCCCGAGTTGCTAGGGTGACTGGAATGATTGACAGGCAGCCATTTTTCCCCTTCACCTAGTTCCCATGATCTTTTAGTAGGCCACCGCCGAACAGTTTAGTCTAGTTTCAGTGATCGTAATTGTTTGACCTCCCTTTCATGTTATGCATTGTTATGCCAATCTCACCAAAGTCACACACACACACACACACACACACACACACACACACACGCACGCACACTGTGAAGAGCTTTCAGCTTGTAATGAAGCAGCATGTTCCACTTCCATCCTTACCCATACACAAGCACTGACACACACATACACACACACACACACACACACACACACACACACACACACACACACGCACACACCCTCATCCAATGCCTAATAGAAGGCGCCCTTTAATAATGCATGTGTGTGAGATACGTAGCGAGAGAAGAGAGAGTGGTGTTTCTGTGTGCGTGTGTGTGTGTGTGTGTGTGTGTGTGTGTGTGTGTGTGTGTGTTTGAGGAGCATAACACATGATCTCAGCAGGTGAAGTTAATGTAGAATTGTGCTCAGGAACTCACAGTAGTCTCTCCCTTGACCTCCTGTAGAGAGTGAACCCCGTGATGCGGGCACAGACCAGCGCAGTTCTGGAATCATCCGTCTGCATACCATCAAACAGATCATCGACAGGGTGAGAAACACAAGGCCAGCACACACACACACACACACACACACACACGCCATAGACACACGACACACACAAAATAACTTGTATATCCATTTTATGCTTTTGCTTATTTTCTAACATGAATATGTAACTTGCATGCAGTCCTTTTTACTGTAAATACACCCCCTGGCCCTCTGGCTTGGTTTCCTTATGGCACACTGCTGCCCTCTGCAGGTTGTTTTAGGACATGACAGTTCATTCCATCCCACCTCTCCCGGCCTCTGTTGTGATTGTATTTATGCATGCTGTTTACCTCTCATTTGAACTGCAATTAAGACAGTAATGAATAAAAGGTTAAGACAGAGGGCACTGCCATAGAGGGCACAGCATGAAACACACACACACACACACAC
>JAIFZK010000004.1:14537500-14545000 GCA_027481765.1 Tenualosa thibaudeaui | reverse complement strand
ACAAAAAAATGAATATATAGAACGTTTTTCATGTACAGCAGACAATAGTGTTTACCTATGCTAGTTTAGTATGTTTATCTTGCTGCTGCGTTACTGTCTTATGGAGCCACTAACTGTGTGTATGTGTGTGTGGGTTGTAATCATCAGCATGCATCTGGCGTGTATATGGTGTTGCAATAGTGGCAAGCATGTGAAGGCTGTGTGAAGTTTGGTGTGTCTGTGTGTGTGTCAGGCTCTGTTGTGTACAGTATTTGCATATCAGAGCAGCGTGAACTAAGTGCTAATGTTCTTGGGTAAAGGGATGCGTGCAGTAGAGTGTGTGCATGGCTGAAGTCAGGAGTGATATATGATGTGTACAAATCACTTTGGAATTTGTATCTGGTATCTGACATGACACTACGAGTGTGGGTCTTTAGTAAGCACTGTTTGAATCTGGTATGGCAGATTACATGTTTGTATTGGCTGGAATAGGGTTTCAAACTTTGCTTTAGGGTTTGTTTGTGTGTGTGTGTGTGTGTGTGTGTGTGTGTGCCACTGCAGGTGTTTTCAATGGTTAAGGAGCAGACTCATGCTGATTGCATGTGAGCGAGATTGTGTATGTGCGTGTGTGTGCATGCCAAGGTGTGTGTTTTAAACGTCTTTGACCCGTTCACAGACAGCAGAGGCCCCTGCTGCTGCTGCTGCCATCGCTGCTGTACCCCCTGTGGTCGAACCGCTGGCCCAGACAGCACCAGCTACAGTTCGACACGCTCCGAGCGCGGCAGCCGCCATCACCACCCTGGACCCCCCCTCCACCTCCACCTCCACCGAGCCCCCCCCACCCATCACCTCCGCCACCAACAGCTCCAGCCTTGCCCCCCCTGAGGCTGGACCAATCCGGAGCAGGCCTGTCCCAGAGCTAGCCCCACCCCAGACTCACGAGCCCAACCAATCGGGGACGCCCCGGGTGGAACCAAAGGTACCTCGTCCTGGATGGGGGTCCAGACCGGCTCGACACACTTTGCTCCTTCACTCCACTCTCTCTGCCCTGTCTGCCCGCACCCCAACCCCCCCACCCCCCATCCCCTTTACCCCCATCCTCCTCCCCCATCCTCGTACCCTGCAACACACAGCTCCGCCGACTGCCTGCGTGTGTTTGGCCAGGTGCTTCTCTCTATCTACTGCATGTGTGCTGCCCGGCTGTGTGCCCTTAGGTGTGTGTGTGTGTGTGTGTGTGTGTGTGTGTGTGTGGAGGAAACAACACTGGTAAACCGAACTGAGTGTGAGGCCACTGTATAAAGCTCCTTTTCCTTTTGTCTTGCACGGCTCTTTCTCTCTCTCTCTCTCTCTCTCTCTCTCTTTCTCTTTTGGCGTGACCTCTGGGTCAGCTTCAGTTTTCTTCTCTCCTTTGCTTACTTTCTTTCTGTCTTTCTCTCTTCCAGTGGTGTGCAGTGTTCTATCGCTCTGCAACCTCGCCTGAAACGACTGCATTGCATCACACACACACACACACACACACACATACACACACACACACAAAACCTGCCCTGCACAAAGGATACCTGCATTTGTCCTAACAAGACTTTGGCACAGCCAACACAGGCATCCTTGGTGTAGGATGGTGACCTCTACCCTCTATGCAACTGATTCAGGCGCAGTGTGTGCGAGCGACTTGAGATGGCACTAACGTTAACGGCAGCGTTGAGGTGTGCTGAACAGGTATAGCAATAGTTCTCAGCCTGTCGTTGGTAAAGGTCATCGCTTGGAAATATTAATCTGTATTTGGGTTATTTATTTTTGTGTTTTGTGTGTGTTTTACTACGCTGCTTTACTGACTTTGAAAGGTAGCCTGTCCACGTCTCAATGGAAGTTTGTCTTGAAGCACCCCCACCCCCACCCCTGTATTGACATAGAGTGTTTTCAGAGGCTTGGAGGATTGGACTTTGTTGTCTGTTTAAAGGGCTACTTTTCAAATTTCACGTACAGTAATTTGACTCCTTGGTTTGTTTGTGTGGATGCCTGCTGTCCTCTGCAGCACTGGTAGTGGTTCCTAGTGGTTTGTGTTGGTGGTGGTATTGTCCCTTATTTGCGTTTTTTGGGTGGATTTCTTTGGTGCAGCTTTTGGTTTCTCCTGCTCTTTTCATCCTTGTTTGCTTCTTCAGGCTGCGTCCTGCTCCCCTGTAGCGCTCCCTATTCTTCTCGCTGTGTGTGTGTGTGTGTGTGTGTGTGTGTGTGTGTTATCTCTGCCGAATGTGTGTTGGATTCCAACTAGCTGTTGTGTGTTCTGTGTGTGTGTGTGAGCGGTACTCTTTCTCTGTCTGTAGTATAACCCCTCACTCTGAGTCTTTTCTGATTCCAGGTGTCCTGCACTAGGTGTCTCTCGCTGCGCTTCTCTCCGTCCGTTCCACACAGCACCTACTTTGTATTTAACGCCTACCTCCGCTCTCTCTCTCTCTCTCTCTCTCTCTCTCTCTCTGTTACTCTCACTCACCAATTGATTGATTTGATCTGGATGCAGCCAGTGCTGTGTGAGCGCTCACACTTGTCCTCTCTTCTTTGTCTCCTCCTCCTCCTCCTCTTCCTCCTCTCAGATGTACAAGAAGGAGATCTACAGCATGGACGAGCCAATCAGAGTAAGCCCTGGCCTGAAGCAGCCGCCACCATCGACCTACCACGCGCCGGCCTACGGCGAAGATGCGCCCTACCGCGAATACGACCAGCTTCCCTACCGCTACGAGGCGGGAGGCTACCTGGAGCCCAAGACACGGGGGTACTATGACCCTCGAGTGAACCCCTACGCTGACCAACAGCAGCCCCCGTGGCCGACGTACGACCAGCCCCCTCCGCCACAGCGACTCGCCTATGACGAAGCGCCAGACCGCGCCTACAGCCCCCCCCAGCCCCGCTATGAGGAGCCGCCGGCGCCGATGATGGGCTACGACGGCCGGCCGCGCTACGGCAAGCCGGCCGCGCCGCTCCGTTACGACGAGCCCCCGCCAACTGTGCAGTCGGGAGGTTACGACCCGCACGGCTACTCCTCCTCGCCCGTCTCGCACTCGCCCGACCCCCCCTTCCTCCAACGGCCCCCCTACAGCCAGACGCCGCCCGCCGTCGCCCGCAACAACAACAACTATGCCAACGTGGTGGACAACGTGCCGCCCGTGCCTCCGCCCAAGCCTGAGGGGGTCGCCATGCCCTCTCCAGACGAGCAGCCGCCGGTTGTGGCACCCAAGACGCTCTCACCACCGCCGGCGTCGGTCAGCCCTGCAGCGGGTGGCGTCGGCGGGCATGAGCCGGAGGATGACCCGGCCATGCGGCCGCAGTCGGTGCTCACCCGCGTCAAGATGTTCGAAAACAAGCGCTCTGTCTCCGTGGACCGAGCCCGAGACGCAGACATGGCCATGAGGGTACGAACCCTTAATCGCACACACACACACACACCACAGCACACACTACCACTGTGTCTCACACACACCCCAGCACACACTACCACTGTGTCACACACACACACCCCAGCACACACTACCACTGTGTCTCACACACACCCCAGCACACACTACCACTGTGTCACACACACACACCCCAGCACACACTACCACTGTGTCACACACACACACCCCAGCACACACTACCACTGTGTCACACACACACCCCAGCACACACTACCACTGTGTCACACACACACACCCCAGCACACACTACCACTGTGTCACACACACACACCCCAGCACACACTACCACTGTGTCTCACACACACCCCAGCACACACTCTCACACACACAAAAACCCCAAAACTACCACTGTGTCACACACACACCCCAGCACACACTACCACTGTGTCTCACACACACCCCAGCACACACTACCACTGTGTCACACACACACCCCAGCCAACCTGTGTCACACACACACCCCAGCAACCTACCACTGTTCACACACACACACCCCAGACATAACATGTGTCTCACACACAAATTTCTACCAAAAAAAAACATACACACACACATTCACACACACATTCACACAAACATACACAGATAGTTTATCTCGATACATAACAGATAACACACATGCACACACACAATCGGACAATAAATAATAGTTGAGTTGTCTTAAATTTATTTGAATTCAGTATGACTGAAACAGTCCAGTGACTGACTGAAACAGTCCAGTGCATTGAGTCACTGTGGCAGTGTCAGGGACTACTGTGCTGGTCAAGAGTTGGTGTTTTAACTGTCTTCACATCCTCTCAGGAGCTAAAACACTGTGTCCTTTCTTGTTTCCTCTCTCTCTCTCCCTCTCCCTCTCCCTCCCTCCCTCCCTCCCTCCCTCTCTCCCTCTCTCCCTCTCCCTCTCCAGCCAATGGATATGGTGCCCAAACCTGGCATGGGTCCTGGCTCTGTCCCCAAAGCTAATTCTCTGAGTAACCTGGACCAGGAGAAGACCTTCAGGTAATGAATGAGCCGTTGAGCCCAGCCAGCAGAGCTTATCCTCAAAAGACACACACTCCCATGCACGCACACACACACACACACACACCAAAAGGGAAGCTCATTTAGCACCACAGATAGGAATCATATTTCTGATATTTTACCCACCACGCACACACACTTTCTCTCACACACACATGTAAACACACACACACACACACACACACACACACATTTGAGTGAGAAGCACTGAGGGAGTGCTTTTGAGCAGGTGATGAGAGTCTTCAAGGCTCATTAATTCAGCTTCTCTGTTCTCCTGTGGCTGGGACTAGACCGGGCCAACTTTGAATGAGACTGACACTCTACCGTCATCTAGTGGAGCTGGGCTGCATTGCACGTGAAGTCATCATCCAGATGTAGCAGTTCATCACTCGTTCAGCACATGGAAATCTAAATCTGTCCATAATGGATTGTCTAGACTGGGACAGTAAAAATTACACTAAAACTTAATTAAAGGGATTTGTCAGTCACCACTTGTTTAGTTATTGCTCAGAAATACTAGATTCTCAGTGATTCTACTCTGCAAGGAGGTTTTCAAACAGAGACCGTAAGAATGACCTATGGCCTTTCTTCTGTTTTCTTTTTAAATAACTTCCATGCTCTTCCCCTCTTTCCCCTTTTTCTGACGTCTTACTTTCTCCCACAACCCCTTTCTTCTTTTTCTTCCATCCCTCTTTTTCTCCCTCTCTCCCTCTCTTTCTCTCTCTCTCCCTCCATCAGAATGCCTGAGCCCCAGCAGCCTCAGTCGAGGGCGCCCGATGACATTGTGCGTTCCAACCACTATGATCCAGACGAGGACGAGGAGTACTACAGGAAGCAGCTGTCCTACTTCGACCGTCGCAGCTTCGACAAGCCCAGCCCCACCCCCACCCCCATCAACAAACCCGACAAGATCAGTCCCGTGCCGGCCAACTCTACTGGGCCACCACCAGTACTGCCCAAGCCCACGTCATTAGACGGTAGGATCACTTGTACACCCCCACCCCTTCACACACACACACACACACACACACACACACACACACACATGCTATGAGCACAGAACATAGCATGTTCTCACAAGCACACAGGCACACACACACACATACTGTCTTTTTATTTTCTCTCTCTTTCTCGCTCACAACACACTCATATTTTTTTCTCTTCTCTCCCATCTCTCGCTCACACACACACACACCCACACACATACACACACACACACCAGCAGTGAGTCCACTGCCTGACCCTCTGGCTTCGCCCAAATCCAAACCTTTGGGACGGGAGGACATGGTCCAGACTAACTACCTGCCCCAGAAGAGCTTTCCGGAAAAGTCCCCCGTCAACGGCACCGACCAGCCCAAGACGCCCACCGGCTACAACCGATACGTGCCGAAACCTTACACCACCTCCGCACGCCCCTTCGAGCGAAAATTTGACAGCCCCAAGTTCAACCACAACCTGCTGCCCAACGACAGCACCCAGGGGAAGGGTGAGGTGGGTGTCGGCGGTGGAGGGAAGAGTCCCATCAACAGCGTGCCCAAACCCCACGGCTCCCCGCAGCCCCCCGACCACGACAGCGGTGTGGACACCTTCACACGCACCATGGACCACCGCAAGTACCCGCACAACAACATCAACGCCGTGCCCAAAGCCATCCCCGTCAGGTGAGGGGACAGCACCAACCGCCCCCACCACACAGCACTAATCTAGAATATTCTACAAAAGTTCTACCTTGAATCAGCCATTTCATGAATTGCATCAGATTATAATCAGATTATAAATCCTTGTAGTTTATTCTCGAAAAGTGGTTGATTCTGGGATCATTACGTGGTCCTACGTGGACCATGAGGTCTGCACGTCTGGACGTAAAGAGCAGTTGAAGAAATAGTTTATCTCACTTTGTCCCACTGTACGCTTGTTTTTCTTTCTCTCTCTCTCTCTTTATGGGAACACTTGCTCTGTCAATCAATCTCCCTCTCTTTCCTTTGTCTTTCTCGCTTTCCTCTCTCTCCATCCCTCTTTCTTTTGTAGCCCGAGCGCTCTTGACGACGACGATGATGATGATGAGCACACGGTGGTTGCTACGGCGCGGGGCATCTTCAACGCCAACGGCGGCGTGCTGAGCTCTATCGAGACGGGCGTGAGCATCATAATCCCGCAGGGGGCCATCCCTGATGGCGTGGAGCAGGAGATCTACTTCAAGGTGTGCCGAGACAACAGCATCCTGCCCCCACTCGACAAGGAGAAAGGTGAGATACCGCCAACGCAAGTGTGTGTGTGTGTGTGTGTGTGTGTGTGTGTGTGTGTGTGTGTGTGTGTGAAAAACACTGCTAAGCCCCCTGGTGATTTGTGGTTTTTGCAGCCTGAACTGTGTGATGTATGTTTATAGTTTTAGTGTATTTGATTAACACATGTGTGTGTGTGTGTGTGTGTGTGTGTGTGTGTGTGTGTGTGTGTGTGTGTGTGTGTGTGTTCTCCTGCAGGTGAAACCCTGCTGAGTCCCCTGGTGATGTGCGGTCCTCACGGCCTGAAGTTCCAGAAGCCCGTGGAGCTGCGCCTACCTCACTGTGCGTCTATGACCCCTGATGGTTGGTCTTTTGCTCTAAAATCCTCCGACTCCTCGTCGGGTACGCCGGCCCTCCCTCTCTCTCTCTCTGTCTGTCTGTCTGTCTGGGCCTTCAGGGGGTGGCTGGGCCTTCTGGGGGTGGCTGGGTTGCAGATGCCTGTGAGGGGCAGGGGGTCACTACAGGGGTCACAACACATCTTTCGTTTCATTTCAGCTGTAATGTTCCTTTTTTCACCTGGATCAGCTCTCATCACTCTCTCACCCCGTTCATCTGAATTCGTGTCCACTCACACCTGTTTGACAGCTACACCAAAGCTCCTCTCAAATACACAACACCAGTTACAAGGATGAAACACTTTAGACTCTCCACTGGAAATGAATTAGTAATTAATTAGTATCATAAAAAAATAAGGGTACTGACTAATTTGTAAAATGTCTTCTCACTGTTTGGATGTAACGCTTTGCTGGTAGTTAATTCCCCAATAA
>JAIFZK010000004.1:14522500-14532500 GCA_027481765.1 Tenualosa thibaudeaui | reverse complement strand
CTTTATACTGTCAACATCATTACATTACATTACACATGTATGTCGAAAGCTTAGACACTAAACCATAACATATGCACCTCTGCGTTTGACCTACTCTCGTTATAAAAAGAATTAGATAAAAATATGCTAAACACAGTTACCAAAATTAGCGAACACCAGATTGGAAAGACAGCCATTCACATGCCCTGTCAAAGCGCAGGTCTTCAAATTGTACTTAAAATAGTGCAGCTTCAATGTTAGCAATATGAACTCTTTGTTAGTTTCTTTCATTGTGATGTAGCTTGAATGTTATCCACTTTTGTAAGTCGCTTTGGATAAAGGCGTCTGCTAAATGCTTAAATGTAAATGTGTATGGAGATTTGGCAAAAATTGACAGGGGGACCATGAAGAGACCAGGTTAACCACTAGATGGCGCCCACACATCTATATGTGTTTATAACCCACTTTAAATATTATTGGACGACTAAAAATGTTGTCCTGACTTTGCTCTCTCTAAAAGTAGGCTGCAGGCTATTTCTGTATTAAAGATTCAATTAAAAATATATATAAGTTCAGTCAACTACCTTGAATTCCTTTTTTAGTTCAAGTCCGACTTGGCTGCAAGGCTGCATGCAATCTCATGTCCTTGATAAATGGTCTCGATTGTTGCTCAATAAATTAACCCACTAATTACATATTCCGTCCTTTCTGCTAGGCTAAACCAGTCGCAGGCTCATTTATTACACTAGAAATTAACAGCTACAGTGGACTGCCATCGCTTAAGTGTCGACTGGACTAAGTGATTTATTAGGCTACTTGATGGATAAATAAGACTTAATTGGGCAGGTCACAAATGCCTCTAAATAGGATGCAATCCCGTTGATCCAAGCCTCACACATGTAAGCGAAGACCGTATGTTTCAGCCTGAATGTGATCGATTCAGTCTTCTTTTTCATGTGGCTCATGGTGATTAGGGCTGCTGCATCTGCTGTGAATGAGGCGAAAGAGGATTATGCTACATATAGGCCTAAAGTACTGTAACTATTACCTGGTCGACTTGTAGACTGTAGACTGCTTGTAATGCATAAGGTGGATTTAAGAATAATCAGTTAATTTTGCTGTAGATGAGTTATACTATAACTTCGTAATTTATCGTATCAGAGAATCTGCAAAACCAGGATGATTGGCAACGACCCTTCTAGTCAACAACTGCGCCGATATACTGTGAGGTAGGGCAATTAAGACTGCTACACGGCAGTCTTTTTCATCTGGGAACAAATGATTCATTCAACGGTTCAGACCAGCTCAAGTCCACACGCCACTGACGCTCAGCTGTCTTGACCGCGCCATGCGTAGGGTACCTCCGCGCATTGGAGTGCCCGAGTCTGGCAGCCAGCGTCGCGTGCAGCGATAGTAACAAACGAGTTGTTCTGCTGTTCGTAGCGCTGCAAGCTTCCCTCCTTTTTTCTCCGCCCTAAACAGCCTGGTTGTGTTGGATTGGCAGGAGGCTTGCGGTGCCTCAACCGCCAGTTAGGGAATTGCGTCTGTTTTGTGGGTTACGTACTGTCACCATACCTGTCTGCAACGCAAGTCTCACTCCTCACTCGCTATCTCGACAGAAAACTGAATCATTCTTTGACTGGAGCGACGACTCGGCGTTAACACTTGGCTAATTCTGCACATCACTCGCCTTGTGATACTCAGTGATGTCTTTTACAGCGGTCTACACTTCATCCTTTACCTCGCAGCAACGAGAAGGGGTCCCAGCGACCCTGTGATAGGGTGAACGATTACAAGGACCCTGCAACAGTGGGAAAGATCCCCTTTTAGAGAACTGGATGCGAGCACTGGAGCAGATGCTTGAAGACTGAATTTGATAGAGTATCTGTCACACTGCATTTTCCCCGAAACAGCCCCCTGCCTTCTCTTGCCTCGGGTATTGACCATATTAATGGTATTGATCAATAGCCACAGCGCTGGCTAATTTTCTGCGCTTGCCATCGCCACGCCGATCTTATAGGAACATTTTGCGCGACTGTATCAGCCATGTGTTGAAGTTCACCCTGGAACTCTTGCAGAGTGGACACCTTGGACCCGTGGTATATCACTGAAGACACTATTACTGGATGTGTTGTGGATGTGTATATTTACTCTGGATGATTAAGCAAGATTTAATAATTGGATATTATCACCTGGATTGGGTTTAACGCGTTTTTGTACATCTTGATTGACTCTCCCTCTCTCTGTGTCAATTTCAACGCGAATATGCCAGTCAGCGCAATGCCACGGGGTCGGTCCCTCAGCCCGGCGTCCCTGTCCCGGAGTCTCTCCCGGCTCCGAGAATTTCGGACGCGGACGCGGATCATGCTCTCCCTTGGTGTCTCTCAGATGGTCCTGGGGAGTCTCATCCTAGCCGTGAGCTTCGCGGCTCTGGCCCTAACTACCTCCCCCAGGGTCCGGCACTCGTGTCCGTTCTGGGCTGGCTTCTCGGTGAGTAGGTTACGGTTCCACGCACTTCCATACTGATGTTGTGTTGAGGCTAGGGGTTGCACTTGCGATGTTCCCTTTGACATTTTTTTCTCCCGCAGACGCGACGATACTCCTGCAGTTGCAGAAATGTGTTCGAGGCCTTGCGAGTGTGTTAGAATATGCCCTATCAGCAATTTCTCTGCACTAAGGCTCTCTCTCTCTCTCTCTCTCTCTCTCTCTCTCTCTCTCACACACACACACACACACACACGCACACACACACGCACGTACGCACGCACACACACACTCACGTGTCTTGTGCAGTGAAATCACTGACGAGTTCATTTTAATTAGCGGCCAGGCGCTGGGAACTGGGATGTGACACACATATCCATGAACGAAAATACCTCCTTGTCGAAATAGTGTTGTTCTAGTCACCGTTTGAAATGACACCGAGACAACCACAATTAAGAATTAATTCACAGATATATATCCTAACCATGGTACTCAAAACATAAAAACATTACCAAGATCTGCGAATCTTTTGTGAGCTCAGCGGGAGCCTCTACTAACAATTAATTATAGGCAACGACTTTTGATTGATGTGTGGGAAACTGTCTGTCGGTTGTTTGTCAATCAACCGAAGTGATGTCCTTCAGGATTTCAAAAGTAGCTTTGTGGTTCAATGCTTGTCAGTTCATCCTAAGATCAAGGTGGCAAACGGTATAAGTAAGGTGTAAGAATTGTCTGTCTGTAGAGAATAAACCATGAAGGCGGTGCTGAAGAAATAAAGAGCCATCATGTCAGCCTGTCATTTGGTATCAGCTTTAAAGGGCTGTGTGTGTGTGTGTGTGGGGGGGGGGGGGTCAGGATGCCATGTTGGCAGGACAGCATTGGCAGCAGCTGTGGTACCGGAGGGCAGTCGGCCCCAGGTGGTGAGCCGGCGGATGCCCAAGAGTGGTCCACGTGGTTCATACAGGCCAGTGTGTGTGTGTGTGTGTGTAGGCTGTAAGTGCCAGTGTGCAGCTCTCAATGTTTTGTTGGCCCTGTGTGTGTGTGTGTGTGTGTGTGTGTAAAGCCCCTGAACACACACCCACACACACACACACACACACACACACACACACACACACACACACACATTTCAGGTGGTGTTTCATGTCTGTAAAGTCTAGGGGTTTTGTGAAATTCACTAACAAGGCTTTTTTTTCCTCCATCTTGGCCTGTGCTACATTGTAGCTGTGGCCTTTTGTGGGCCAACGTTTTCTGTGCCTTAAAATTTCATGGCGGTCCCTGTAAATATTTATGAAGGCACACTTCCTTGATTCTCTGCCAGAGACCCCGCCAGAGAAGAGAGGCCGCACCATTAATTATAGACTGTGTGTGTGTGTGTGTGTGTGTGTGTGTGTGTGTGTGTGTGTGTGTGTGAGAGAGAGAGAGAGAGAGAGACAGCATGGAGCATAGACTGCATTGATGTGCAGTCAGTGTGTGTGTGTGTGTGTGTGTGTGTGTGTGCGTGCGAGAGTGAATGATGGGCAGACTACAGAGACGGGGGGAGAGGTGTGTGTGTGTCGGTGCAGATAACCTCACGTGTGTGTGAAGCTAGAGGTCAGGTCTTGTGTTCACTCCATCATCCACCCTCACACCCACCCCCTTCCCTCAGCTAACCCACCCAAGGTGGTTGATGGCTGGGGCAGATTTGCTTCGGCTTTGGACTTGAAGGAGTTGGATCTTTGGATGCCACTCCCTGCTCAGGGGCAGATTTCCAGCCCCACACCCCCCACACTATCTCCCCTCACAGACTCCTCAGGGAGCACTCTCTCTCTCTCTCTCTCTCTCTCTCTCTCTCTCTCTCTCTCTCTCTCTCTCTCTCTCTCTCTCTCTCTCTCTCACACACACACACACACACACACTTCACAACAGGGAAATCCTTGTGTGATTAGAAATCAGGCCGTGTAGGTTTGTCTAGAGACTGGGAGATTGGATATGCAGGGCGACTCCAGTGCAATCTGTAATCCGGGAGATGACACGATGCTAACAAAAAGAAAGGACAATTGTATCTTATACCCTAATCTCAAAAGTGTGTGTGTGTGTGTAACTGCGCGTGTGCCGCATACAAATGCTGTGCATCCCCATGAGAGTTTATTCTAAGCAGTGGTATCACCCCAGGGGTTGTGCTGTCAATGTTGTTGTCCAATCAGGATCCTGGATTAATGGTTTTGATGGGTCCATATGGACCATGTGGTATGGCCTGGGGCCTGAGAGAGAGAGAGAGAGAGAGAGTGAGAGAGAGAGAGAGGGAGGAGAAAAAGGGAAATCTGGAGGGAGACAGACAGAGAGAGAGATGGATAGATGAATTCTGAGCTAGTAGATGTAGCTGGAGGGAGTGAATAATTAGGAGGAGGAGGAGAGCAAGAGAGCTGGAGTTGGTGGTCTATAGCGTTTAGATCCTGCTGCTTTGTGTGTGTGTATGTGTGTGTGTGTGTGTGTGTGTGTGTGTGTGTGTGTGTGTGTGTGTTGCTCCCAATTGTAGCCCCAATCCTACTTTACTGGATGTTTTGTCTTCCTGGTGGCTCCAAATAACACCTGCTGCCCTGTGGTCTCTAAGGAACACAAACGTGTAAGCTGCTCCTCGTTGAGAGTGTGGATTTGTCCCTATGTGTAGTGTGTGTGTGAGAGAAAGAGAGAAATATCTGTGACAAGGTGACAATTACTTCAACATTTTTTAACAGTATAAAATTCAATAACAATATCAATAGCAACAATATTAAATCATATTAAACAATATATTAAACAATACCAAACTTAAAACTAGAGGAGCAGAGCAGTAGTTTCGGGGGAGGACACCAGCACATGTAAACCGTACTGGCAGCCAGTGTGTGTCCATAATCCCAGAGAAGAGATGATCACCCCACTACCCCCTTCAGCACTACACTGCCCTCATGCCCAAGTCTATGTGTTACACCACCTCTCCTATTTGTTTTATTTGATCTCACTTTATTTCTCTTGTATATGTACAAACAACTGTTTTCTTAAATGTTTATGTGACATACTTAAATATGTGTGTGCGTGTGTGTGTATAAAATCTACAGTTGCACCCATATGCGTGTGTGTTTGTGTGTGTGTCTGTATATATGAATGTTCATGCCAATAAAGTTTGTTGAATTGAATTGAATAGTTTTTTTTACACTATATACAGTGTTGCCAGGGTTGAATTGAGAGAGAGAGGGTGAGAGAGACTGCATTTGTACAATGCATTTCCATCAGCATCTCTGTGTAAGAGCTCTGTTCATTAGTGAGCTCATGACAAAGACAGAGATAACAGGCCTAGTGTACTCTGCTGTGTGTGTGTGTGTGTGTGTGTTTTATCATTTCCTGCAATGTCTGGATGTGTAATGACTGTGTTCATTAGTCTCTCACGTCACAAGACAGCATCATTTCAGTTAGAGTGCATGTGTGTGTGTGTGCGTGCACTTGTGTGTATTTGTGCGCATGCCTCTGCGTGTGTGTGTGTATGTGTTTGTGTGTGCACGTGTGTGTGCGTGTGTCAATGTTATGGCTTTGTTTATTAGTTTACCGTGTGTGTGTTTGTGTGTAAGCTCTTTTGGCCCTGTGCCCTGGTGGTAGTCCCACACTGGTGGTTGTGGAGTGAGTGTGGAACCCAATCAGTGTCGCTATGGCAGCAGCAGGGGCTGTCAGTGTGTGTGTGTGTGTGTGTGTGTGTGGGGGGGGGGTTGTCATGGTGACCAAGTCACAGAAGTAGCCGTAGGGGTTGAGGCTGGGGGCGCATTGTCAGCTGATGTTCCTCCTTTGGGCTCCATCCATCCATCCATCTATCCATCCATCTATCCATCTTCTTTTCTTTCACACGTATTCTCTTACTTTCTTGTTTCCTCTTGTGTCCCAAAGCACTCATCCCTCTTTCTCTTCTCATCTCTATCGACATGCTTGTATCTCTGTATCGCTCTTTCACTTACTCAGATATACACACACACACACACACACACACACGCTCACAAGCCAACAAGCAAATATATGAATGAAGAAATAAAGGGTATGGATCCAGATTTAAATATATATATATATATATATATATATATATATATATATATGTGTGTGTGTGTGTGTGAGAGAGAGAGAAAGAATGACAGAGAACTAAAATGGTGTGTGTGTGTGTGTTAGAAATGGAAACTAAGAGGCAGAAGAGAATAGGCACTTGGATTGGAAAAGAAAATGTGGAATAAAACACACACAAACACGCACACACACACACATACACACAGGGACCGGATAAAAATCTGGAAAGGGAAAATAGAGAGGGGGGAGGAGAGTGAGAAAGAGGGAGAGAGAGATGAGTAAGTGAAGGAGAATATGTAAATGGTGTTGTCTGTGTAAATAGTGAGCTGACTGCATGTATTTAACGGGCAGATGAGAGGATGGGGTGGGGGCCTACCTCCCTCTGCCTGCTCATGCTATTAACATCCCAGAAATACAGGATTTACACAAAAGAAGTTGGGCTTCTGTGTGTGTGTGTGTGTGTGTGTGTGTGTTTGTTTGTGTGTGTGTGTGTGTGTGTGTGTGTGTGTGTGTGTGTGTGTGTGTGTGTGTGTGTGTGTGTGTGTGTGTGTGTGTGTGTGTGTGTGTGTGTGTGTGTGTGTGATGGCCTATGCTTCTTGAGGATAAACACCAGCGTTATTGTAAAATATCACCCTTGGTCTGCAGACTGGAATGTTTCCCTTCTTAGATCTGACCTTCAACTAGTGAAACATCCTACATACCATAAAGGCTTAGTTTTTTTGGGACCGTTTTCTATTTGTGTCATGTTGCTATCTTCCATACGTTGTGTTGTGCTGTGCTGTGTGTGTGTGTGTGTGTGTGTGTGTGTGTGTGTGTGTGTGTGTGTGTGTGTGTGTGTGTGCGTGTGCCTGAAAGTTTCAGTGTTTCAGAGGGATTGCACTCGTGAGCTCTCAGAAACTCTCCCAGGCACAACTTCCATAATTAACTACCGCTAGAGATTTAGCCCTCTCTCTCTCAAATACACACATATCACACACACACACACACACACACACACACACGTGCATACATACACGTGCATACATACACACAGTGTGTGTGTGTGTACATGTGCATGTGTGTGTGTGTACATGTGCATGTGTGTGTGTGTGTACATGTGCATGTGTGTGTGTGTACATGTGCATGTGTGTGTGTGTGTGTGCGTGCGTGTATGTGACGTGTGTACTGAGAGAGAGGCTGGCATCTGTGTGAGATGCTCCCAGGAGATGGTGTGAGGGTGTATGACAAGAACCCAATATACAGACTCACATACACATGCAGAGATATAAGTGTGCGGGGGTGCGTGTACGTACACACACACACACACACACACACACACACACACACACTTGCATACAATCAGACAAACACATGTACTAGGACAGATAAGCCTGTTTTTATTCTAGAATCTCCCTGCACAAACTGTGTGTGTGTGTGTGTGTGTGTGTGTGTGTGTGTGTGTGTGTGTGTGTGTGTGTGAAATGTGCTGTCTGTTCATGGTTAGGTATAGGGTAGTGTAGTCATATGATAATTCGCTACTGTTCTATTATAATATGCAACAGGGATTTTTAGCATATCTGCTGTTACAATTGCTCACTCACCTAGTCACACACACACAGACACACACACACACATACATACACACACTCACCAATGCCTTTATCCAGTATGCGCAGTATCTTTCCCACAGTAGGCACATATTGAATGTATAATGCATTTTTTTGCCCCTACTGGTTTGGAATTGGTGTTTTCACCTACTGGATTGGAATTGTTATTTTGAGGGCCTGGTCCTTGTCTGTGTGTGTGTGTGTGTGTGTGTGTGTGTGTGTGTGTGTGTTGATTGGAAAATGGAATTGGTGGGTGCTGTGTTGACTGCTGATTGGCAGACCAGTTTAGAAGGGAATGAGCAATCACAAGGCCTCAATGGAGCACAGGGCTGTGTGTGTGTGTGGGTGTGTGTGCGTGTGGGTTTGTGTGAGAGAGAGAGCTTATGTTGTAAGTTGTCGTATGCATATGGATATGCGTGTGTGTGTGTGTGTGTGCGTGTGTGTGTGGTGGGCAGGTATTGTGTGGTGACAGTGTATTCGTTGTGTTGTTATGGGGGGATAGGGAGTAGCTTTGTTGAGATATCCAGAACAGTGACTCGTCTGCTGTGTGTGTTCTTGCAAAAGGCTGCTGAGATACAAAATATGGACAAGAGAAGAGCATAAAGGAGATGTTATAGCCTCCATGTTCAACTAGTCCTGAACCAAGACTGAACAGTGGACACATTAAAATGGATTCAATTTCAAACACGCACTCAAATATTTACTTTATGGGAAGGGTCTGGGGGAGAGGAGGGTCGGACCTGATGGTGCGGCAAAGCCTTCTGGGAACTGACACCATGGCGACGGCAGCCTATTCCAGGCGCGTGACTTTGATGAGGGGGGCTGCTTTTCTTAGCGAAGCGTTGAGTTCGTTATGACTGCTTTGTTTGCTCAGAGGAGAGGTGTTGTCGTAGACACGGGTGGACAGAGGAGAGAAATCTTATCTCCACTCACACACCAACAACCAAGCATTCAGCCAGAGAAGCTAATCGTGCTAGCATAGCAACAACCAAGCATTCAGCCAGAGAAGCTAATCATGCTAGCAAAGCAGCTAACCCCTAGACTCAGATTGTTTCCATGCAGAGTGCCCTTCTGAATTATGTGTTATAAATACATAGAGAAAAATAAAGAGAGAGAGAGAGAGAGAGATAAAGAGGTAGAGAGATAAAGAGAGAGTCTCTCAAGTTCATATCCTTCATGCCTCAGTCCTTGCTGAGCAGGATGGTTTGAAGACCCAGGAGACTCAGATCTCAATCTCTTTCCAGTCAGTGGTTATTGGATGGCTGGTTAGATGGCCAGGTGAACTTGCGTGCCTGGTTCAGAGCAGTTCGGAGTTCGGAGGTGTGTGTATGTGTGTGTGTGTGTGTGTGTGTCTGAAATGGCAGGACTAATTGCGACCAAGGCTGCATTGTCATCTTTGGAGTCCATAGCTGCTGAATTATGCAGGGGGCGACAGACAGAGAGATTGGGCTCATAACTCATGCTGGACTCACAGCAGTTTTATTAATGGCGTCCTGATTGAGACTTTACTCGTAATAACCTCCCTGATGCTGCTGTTAGAGTGAAATATGTCTCTCTCACACACACACACACACGCACGCACGCACGCACGCACGCACACATACTTTCTAACACGCTCCAACTCACTCTCATTTTCACACGGACTTACTATTTTCTCTCTCTTTTTCACACACACACACACACACACACACACACACACAGTTCTCACAGCTACGTGTGTGCTTCTTTACCTCTTGCAGTCAAGGCTGATCTATTTGAGAGGTGAGAAGTGATATTTGTGTGTGTGTGTGTGTGTGTGTGTGTGTGTGTGTGTGTGTGTGTGTGTGTGTGTGTGTGTGTTGGGGCTGTACACACTGATGTAAATGAATATGTCTGTGCATACTAATCTA
>JAIFZK010000004.1:14510000-14515000 GCA_027481765.1 Tenualosa thibaudeaui | reverse complement strand
AACTACAAACCTCTTTACCCAAGCATTCATGAGTGTCAGAGACATGCTCAGTGCTACAGATGCCACATGGCATTAAAGCTACTTTGGTGAGATGTGGTGAGATCAAATGAGAGAGAGAAGAGAGAGGGAGTGAAATGAAGAGAGAGAGTGAAGAGTGAAAGAGGGGAAGGGAGGAGGGGAGGAGTAATGATGAAAGAGAGTGAGAGGGAGTGAGAGAGGGGGGAGAGGAGAAATGAGGAGAGAAAGAGTGAAAGAGGAGAAAGGAGGAGGGAAAGAGAAATGAAGAGAGAGTGAGAGGGAAAGGGAGGAGGAGAAATGAAGAGAGTGATACAGTATGTAGTGAGGAGAGAGAGGAGATGTGGGGATATAGCATTGAAGCTAGCTTTATAGGAGAGGATCCAAATCTGCTGTAGGTTCTCACATGGGTCACGCAGGGCCCATTGTAACCACATGCCCAATGCACTGGCTATATAGACTCATGGGTCTGGGCCTGACTAGGGGATGGGTGATGGTGTGAGTCAGGATTAGAGATGAGCAAGAATCAAGTCACCAGTGAGCTTAGAGAGAGTGGGGAGGGCGGTGAGACATGGAGGGAAAGTGAAGAGAGGGAGAGAAAGAGAGAAAGAGAGAGAGAGAGAGAGTTGAGGAATAAGTGTGTGTGTGTGTGTGAGAGAGAGAGAGAGAGAGAGAGTTGAGGAATAAGTGTGTGTGTGTGTGTGAGAGAGAGAGAGAGAGAGTTGAGGAATAAGTGTGTGTGTGTGTGTGTGAGAGAGAGAGAGAGAGAGAGAGAGAGAGTTGAGGAATAAGTGTGTGTGTGTGTGTGTGAAAGAGAGAGAGAGAGAGTTGAGGAATAAGTGTGTGTGTGTGTGTGTGAGAGAGAGAGAGAGAGTTGAGGAATAAGTGTGTGTGTGTGAGAGAGAGAGAGAGAGAGAGTTGAGGAATAAGTGTGTGTGTGTGTGTGTGAAAGAGAGAGAGAGAGAGAGTTGAGGAATAAGTGTGTGTGTGAGAGAGAGAGAGAGAGAGAGAGAGAGAGTTGAGGAATAAGTGTGTGTGTGTGTGTGTGAGAGAGAGAGAGAGAGAGAGAGAGAGAGAGAGAGAAGAGAAGAAAGATAGCTAGATGTGTGGTCGTCAGGGGAGAGGTGGTAAGATGATGAGATGAGGTGAGATTAGAGAGAGTGAAGAAAGGGGGGGAGTCAGAATAAAGAGAGAGAGAGAAAGTGAAATGAAGAAAGACAGTGACGAGTGAAAGAGGGGAAGGGGTGAGAAATGAAGAGAGAGGGAGTGAAGTGAAAAGAAAGAGGGGGAATAAAGGATGAAATTTTTGGACAAAGGATGCTGACAGTATTGCTCTAGATCTTTATGAGGCAACATAACATACACCTCACAAGAACACCCATTTATACAACACACACACACACACACACACACACACGCGCACACACACACACAGACACACACGCACACGCACACGCACACACACACACACATACACACAGAAGAAGAAGAAGGAGTTGTATGCGTTCAGTCTGTGCTGGATAGTTGATGGGGCTGGCTCATATGTCCAAGGGCTTTTTACACATAATTACCTTTCTGAGGCACTAAGAGAAGCAAGAAACCTGCCATTACTAATGGGAGAGTCTCTGTGTGTGTGCGCGTGTGTGTGTGTGTGTGTGTGTGTGTGTGTGTGTTCACACACACACACACACACACACACACACACAGACACACACACATACACACCGCCACCACTTTATCCATATAATTTGATAAGTGTTAACGAAATTCTGAAACACTCCTTAGCCTTCTACTTCATGTCTTGACTGTGTGTGTGTGTGTGTGTGTGTGTGTGTGTGTGTGTGTGTGTGTGTGTGTGTGTGTGTGTGTGTGTGTGCATATGTGTGTTTGTGTATGCATGTTCCTGACCTCTCTCCCTCTTCTCTCTTCTCTCTCTCTTTCTTTCTCTATCTCTCTGTCTCTCTCTCTCTCTGTTCCTCATCCACAGAGAGAGCCAGGCTTCATAATAAAAGTGAAAATATGTAGTGTCCAATTAAACACCATCACCACAGATAGACCACACTGTTTCTCTCCACAGCCTCTAACTAGATAGATGACCCACCTGTGATGAGGACTTAAGTGGAACCACTGATGTGTGGAAATTGGTGCGGTGTGTGTGTGTGTGTGTGTGTGTGTGTGTGTGTGTGTGTGTGTGTGTGTGTGTGTGTGTGTTGCTCAGGGGGAGCTCGATTTTAGGTTCATTCAGGATATCAAGCATCAGCATGTTAATTGAATTCTTTTGACACTGCTGATGCTGGCCTTAAGTAGCAAATCCACGTCTTCACATTGAATACCCCGCTGTGAAGTAAAGACTGAAATGTATGCAGGCAATTCCACGCAAAACTATCACGTCCATAACATCCATAACATCCATAACACAACACCATGGTATGGTGTGATGTGAATGGTGATTACATCAAATTTGAGCATTCACTCTTCTTGGTTGTAGACCAAAGTTTTAACACAATACTTTGCATTATACAAAATCCATGGCATGTTGTGGCGTTATGGACGTGATTGTTAGTGTATAATTGCCCATGTATACTTTATTGTACTGCAACTGCAATCACCCAATGTGGTTCTGTACTACTTAAACAATGTTATACAATGGAGTTACCTCAGGTTGAACACACCTGCTAGGTTAAGAACGCGAGGGCACACACCTCACCTGTCCTCACCTCTGTCTACCTCAGATGTCACTTGGTGATGTCACTTCCTGTGGGTCAGAGGTAATGGTATGTCAGTGCTATGGAATGTTAAAACAGAAACCCTGTGGCAACAGCTATGAGGTTAATAATCAAACTCTCTGGGATGGATTGGCTCAGATATTCCACAGGGTGAGTGTGTCTGTGTGTTTAGTTAACAGACCAGAGCTCTGGAACCAGCTTTTCCCCCACGTCCGTGAAGCACGGCCACTCTCAGCATCCCTGCACCCTCACAGATGGAGGCTCTGGGTTGTGTAGTCTCGTGTAGTGTGTTTGGTGAGTGTGGCTAACCTGTGCATCTAGTGTGGCAAGCCTGTATGTACGTACACACACACACACACACACACACACACACACACACACACACAGTGTGATTCAACTTTTGCATTCTTGCCCAATGCCTTCTGTGAATTTGGTTAACCTGCATACCTAGCATGGTAAACCTGTGGACATACACACACACACACACACGCACACACATACACACACATACACACACACAGAGAGTGCGATTCGGTTCAATGCTTTCTTGCTCAATGCTTTCAATTAGTTTGGTTAACCTGCACACTTAGTGTATTTATACACTGTACACACCCACACACACACAGTTTTTTTCAGTCTTGCTCACTTAACTTGCTCACTTTGGTGAGTGTGATTAGCCTTTTGCTGTCTCTGCCACACACACACACACACACACACACACACACACAGAGAGAGCTGTGTGAGTCATCAGCTCCATGTGCATGGGCCCCAGGGTCGGTGGGGTGTGTATTGTCACCCCGTTTCCCCCTCACACAAAGCAGCATTGTTACTCCAGTGGGTGCCCCACAACGACACATCAATGGCTGCGTGCGCGAGTGGAAACAGCTTTGTGCTCTCATCAGCACACTCTGTGTGTGTGTGTGTGTGTGTGTCTGTGTGTGTGTGTGTGTGTGTGTCTGTGTTTGTAAGAGTACATGCGTGTGAAGTGTGATAGTGAAGTGAATTTTGGTGTTTTTGCCATTGGAAATGTCAGTATTTGTGTGTCTCTAAAGCATTTGGAGTGGGGTTGGAGTGGGTTGTGTTTCTACCATGTTCAAAGGTGTGTGTGTGTGTGTGTGTGTGTGTGTGTTTTCTGGGTTTTTTGACTGTATTCTGTGTGTGTGTCTTTCTCCATTCTTTACATTTGGGATGACTTGTTGAAGGAGCAGGATATGAAAGAGCAGAGTATGGCTGGTTGAGCGACTGGGACCACAAACACATCAGACCCACCAGGCCAGAGATGTGTGTGTGTGTGTGTGTGTGTGTGTGCATGTGTATGTGAGTGTGTGTCCATCTCTCTGAAGCCTTTGATGTAGCCTTCACTAGAGCAGCTGTCATGGCAAAGACAAAGTCTGTGTCAGTGTGTGTGTGTGTGTGTGTGTGTCTGTGTGTGTGTGTGTGTGTGTGTGTGTGTGTGTGTATGTGAGAGAGAGGTGTTAGTCGGCCTCATTTCTGCGTTGCCATCAATCATGTGTGTGACATTTACACATATGCATACACATGCACGCACGCACGATACATACACAGATTGCATTTGAGGTGATTATAGCCTATCTGTCTATCTGTCCATCTATCAATTCATCTATCTATCTATCTATCTATCTATCTATCTATCTATCTATCTATCTATCTATCTATCTATCTGTCTATCTATCTATCTATCTATCTATCTATCTATCTATCTATCCAGTCTAAAGTCATATGAGTACTGAGTAATAAGGTTGATTGTGTTTTATAGAATGTACTAATTCACATCATTGCCCCACATGAGGTTCTTCTACTCTCTCATAACAATATGGAAAGCTTCCACTTCAAGGAAATGTTTATTGCAGGAGCAGAATCATAAAGTGACTCGTGTAGGTGATTGGTTGGCGGCTGTAACATTTAAAGGTTGATTTAGTGGAATGTTCCCTTGATCATTCACCGTGTTTTGTGGAGATGGAGGGTTATATTTGAGGAGCAAACCGTTCATCGTCAGAAAAGAGAAAAGTATGTGTATGTGTATTTGTGTGTTGGAGTTGGCAGAATGTGTTATCATACAGTCATAATAATGGTTTTATATGTGTAGGCTATATATATCATGTGTGGGAATGTGTGTGTGTGTGTGTGTGTGTGTGTGTGTGTGTGTGTGTGTGTGTGAGTATAAGGATTTGTGTCCAGTGTGAACATACATAGACACACACACACACACACACACACACACACACACACACACACACA
>JAIFZK010000004.1:14497500-14505000 GCA_027481765.1 Tenualosa thibaudeaui | reverse complement strand
GAGTAAGATGGAGGGATATTGAGGGAAAAGAGAAGAGAGTAGAAACACGTGGAAAGAGAGAGATGGAATGAGAACGGCATGGGAAAGGGGGGTAGAGAGAGAAAGGGATGAAGAAGAGAGATAATGAGAGAAGAGAAAGATCAATTGAATGAAAAACAAACCACTGATGATCATGTTATTGAACCAAAAGGTGGTTTTGGGGGGTACTAGATGTTCACATGGGGGAGAAAGAAGATCAACACTAATAAAACAGGAAGAGTATCCTCAGACCAAGCGTGTGTGTGTGTGTGTGTGTGTGTGTGTGTGTCCAGTGTTGGTTGTCTTCAGACCTAATCTGAAGACCAGACCCCATATGGACTTGACTTCAGAATCCTTGTCTTTAGAACTCCACCATAGAGGCAGGAGGGTCAGGGTCTAAGGCTGTCTTTAACCACCCCAAGCTGTTCATATTTGGGTTGACTGTGTTAGAACCGTGCTCAGATGTTTCTAGAGGGTCACATATTATTAGTATCTACACCATGGGATTGTTTATTAAAACCTCTTGTTCATGTTCTTTTAGAACTTGTCTCATTAGAACCACACTGAGCCACAGAAATTGAGACAGACACACAGAGACAGACAGAAATTGAGTTTAGCTGCCGATCTGATTACATGCCATATTGTAAATGACATACTGATTGCACACACACACACACACACACACACACACACACACACACACACACACACACACACACACTTCTCAGACACCCTGGGAGCCTGTGATATGCCATTGACTGGGTTTGACAGCAGTTTCTGGAGTTAGAATGAGGGACTGAAGGCTTTAGAGCATCCCTAAACCTCCTGACTGACCCTGAGCTGGGACTCAAATGCCAGTGGATTGATTGCTGTGTCTTATTTGAAGGTACAGTAGCCTTACACCATCACTAAAGGTGGCCAGTCACACAATAGCCTGATGTTTTGTCTGTGTGTGTGTGTGTGTGTGTGTGTGTGTGTGCTCATGTGTGCTCATGTACGCGTACGTGTGTGTACAGGCAGCGGCTAATCAGCTGCTTGTAAATGTGCAGACAATGTGTGTGTATGTGTGTGTGTGTGTGTGTGTGTGTGTGTGTGTGTGTGTGTGTGTGTGTATGTGTGTTAGCTTGTCTTCAGAGGGAGAGATGTCCACACGTTTGCCTTTTTGCAATGCTACACTAATGTGTTTACTGAGAAGAATGGGGCGATTGATCCCAGCTGCTGTACAGAGACGACTGATCAATGAGTTCGTAATTAGCCCAGTCTGGGAGCACAGCACAGCACAGCACAGCACAAAGAGAAGGGTTGCCCAGGCTGCGCTGTCAGCACAGCTGGGAGCTAGAGCTAGAGATGTGTGTGTGTGTGTGTGTGTGTGTGTATGTATGTGTGTGTGTGTGTGTGTGTGTGTCTTGCACGAGAGCTCAGTGCACGCTAGTGGGTGTGTATTGCAAGGAAAGAGTATGTGTGTATATATGTGTTGTGTGTATGTGTGTGTGTGTGTGTATACTCTCATTTGAATGCTCACCTCACATTGTCTGGCGCTGTGCCTGCTTATCTCTTTTGAAGGACTTCTTCATCGCACTGGAACTTTCCTTTCCCGGGGGGGGGGGGGGAGGGGGGGGAGGGGGTTGGGTAGACAGCCTCTCAGACTGTCAAATCTGCTCCCCCACAGAACCTTCAGAATGGATGAGGCTATTAAGTCAAACAGCCATGTGTGAGAGACTAATGCTTTCCCAACAACATTTTTTTCAGACATATATATATATATATATATATAAATTATGTGAAATTATAATTTAGGTAGCTACTTAATGATAAGCCGTTTGCTCCTGTGAGATTGTAACACCAGCCAGACAGCTTATGTCAGAAACAAAGACGAACGTCACTGAGGCAATTTTGGGATTATTAGGATTTCAAAGGCACTGGACCTCCAGATGGGAAATGAAATGATGGAAGTCCCAGCACATAACACACACACACACACACACACACACACACATTCTCAGAATTTAATCTTCCGTATTTCTTTAATAGCGTAGGTGAGGGAGTCGCTCTTAATGAGTGGAAGCATCTCCATTGCAAAATGACTAATGGAGGGAAGAGGAAGAGTCCATCTGGAACAAACTGCTCTTTCAGCTTCAAAGGAGAGATGAAGAAGGAGGATGAGGAGGTGTGGGGGGTAAATATATGGGAAGACTTCAATTATCCAACGTTTGGGAATTCCATTTAAAGCAGACGACCCTGCAGACTCAGACGAAGTCTTCAGAATTCCCAAATTCCCAAATGGAAAATCAAGTCTGTCTCTGACTCTCACTCTGTTTTTCTCCCTCTCTCTGTTTCGCTTTGTCTCTCTCTCACTCTCTCATTCATTCTGTCGGTCTCTTTTTTCATTCTCCTGCTCTCCAGAGACAGGCGGGTGTGTTGAAAACTGACTAGACAGCTGTTGCCGGAGCACGCGCACGCACACACACACACACACACACACACACACACACACACACACACACACACACACACACACACACACACAGAGGCTGATGTGTGGGCAGGTCTTACTGAGTGACAGCAGCTCTTCGGTCTCCTCCTCTATGTCTGGTCCTCTCTAGCACCCAGAGGGGGCTGCAGCTGTGGCAGACAAGCCCATCAAGGTGCACAGAGTCTGGGCTGGGGGTGCTCTGGGCAGCCCTGGGGAGAGAGATGGATGACTGGATCCACATGGAGCTTGGCTGTGTGCCTTAAACAATTCTCTAGCATCCCCACCTCAATCCCCATAGATAAAGGGATATAGAGGAACCCACCCCCCTTTGTGTCAGTGTGTGTGTGTGTGTGTGTGTGTGTGTGTGTGTGTGTGTGTGTGTGTGTGTGTGTGTGTGTGTGTGTCTGAGTGTGTGTGTCACACAGTATATATGCATTAGAGAAAAGAGCCACTCTCCTGGGCTGAATTTAATATGTGTGTGTTATGTTGCTGATGTCTGTGTGTGTGTGTGTGTGTGTGTGTGTGTGTGTGTGTGTGTGTGTGTGCTGTTGGCCAGAAGTGGAGGAAGGCAGGCAGCCAGGCTATGAAGCTATCTCAGGGGGAGGCAGAGCAAAGCATTATAGGGTATTGCTGCAGCATTGTAGGATTGCTAGCGTCAAAGAGGGTGATGCTGGTGACAGGAAGCCACACACACATACAAATTAACACACACACACACACACACACACACACACACACATAGAAATTAACACACATCATAGATATACACTACATATAAACCTCCATACACACACACACACACACTCGCACGCGCGCACACACACACACACACACACACACACACTCACACATGCAGCTGTTAGCTCCACGTTCATTAATTTATCCATTGCCGGCAGCAGCCGCCTCCTTCTCATTAGCTGATGATGTAAGGCCATAAACATTGCTATGACAACGCTGTTGTGTCGCTCAGCCTGTTGCCGTCGACGGAAAATGCTAATCTCTGAGGGCTCATTAAGGCTGTCAGACAGGGAGATGGAATGCCAAGAGAAAGAATGCACACACACACGCATACACACACACACACACACACACACACACACAGAGGCGCTTAGTGATTTCCCTGATTGGCAAATGGGATGATGATCTCTAAATGTCTGGGTGCGATTGAAGGCTTAAATGACTGAATGGGGAATTTGCCATGGCTGTGAGAGAGGCCTTTAATGTGTCTTTTGTTCAGCCTAAAACTGCTTGAATTCTCCACCTCCTTCTCCCACCTCTCAAGAGCCATGTCTTTTTTCATTCATTCATTTTTTTTCATTCTCTCTCTTTCACTCTCTCTCTTTCTTTTTCTCTCACTCTCTTTCTTTCTCTCTCTCTAACTCACACATATATACACACAAACACACACAAGAACACATTTTTGTTACCTTTATATATTATTTTCTCTCTCTCTCTTTCATTTTGCTGTCTGTCTCTCACAAACACAATTGCATACCTCTTTCTTTTTCACTGTGCATCTCTGTCTCTCTGTCTCTCTCTCTCTCTCTCTCTCCCTCTCTCTCTCTCTCTCTCACACACACACACACACACACACACACACACACATACACACACACTCTCTCTCACACACACAAACACACACACAACACAAGCTCACATTTCTCATGAATCTCATATTCATACACTGTTATCTCTCTCTCAATCACTTTCTTTCCCAGTCGCTTTTTCTCTCCATCTCTCTCTCTCTCTTTCACTCCTTCATTCTCTGTCTTGACTGAGGTGCTTAATTTACAGACATCCGCCATGTTAGTTGTCCTCGGCAACGCGACAGCCACACTGATCAAATGCACTGCTTTCTCTTTTGAAGTGAGACACAGTGTAGCTGCATCAAAGGCGTCCTTGAAGCATCTTTTGATGGGGGCCAGGGATGGTATCTCTGCACATGTGTGTGTGTGTGTGTGTGTGTGTGTGTGTGTGTGTGTGTGTGTGTTGTGTGCATTAGTGTCTGTGTCTGTGTGTGTCTGTGTGTGTGTGTGTGTGTGTGTGTGTGTGTGTGTGTGTGTGTGTGTGTGTGTACATTGCGTGTTTTTGTGTGTGTGTGTTTGCGTGTGTGTGTGTGTGTGTGCGTGTGTGTGTGTGTGTGAGATTGAGACAGGGGCATTGTTTGAATCCAGTCGAATAGGGAATCCCTTTGATGGATTCAAAGCACTTATTAGTCTGTGTGTGTGTGTGTGTGTGCGTGTGTGTGTGTGTGTGTGTGTGTGTGTGTGTGTGTGTGTGTGTGTGTGTGTGTGTGTGCGTGCGTGCGTGCGTGTGTGTGTGTGTGTGTGTGTGTGTGTGTGTGTGTGTGTGTGTGTGTGTGTGTGTGTGTGTGTGTGTTATGACCTTGCCCTGGAGAGCTTGCCTTCACTTGATGATGAAGAGCCTGAGGACTGAGTGATGGGAGCCATCCTCTCTTACCCCCATTCCTATCCTCTTGCTGTCTCTAGCATTCTCTCTCTCTCTCTCTCTCTCTCTCTCTCTCTCTCTCTCTCTCTCTCTCTAAACCACCCTTCTTGTCTTTGGGCTCTTTCCATTCCCTCACTGACAAAGATAAATGGAGAGCACTATTGCGCGTGTGTGCATGTGTTCATGTGAGCCTGTGTGTGTGTGTGTGTGTGTGTGTGTGTGTGTGATGGACCCTCCATCAGAGAGATGAATGTTTGTGTTGCTGTGATGGATCATGAGAATCTGTGCCCTCTTGTCCTCTTCAGCTTTCCTGTCAACTCCACTCTCTCGCAACACCAAACTTTTGGCTATCTCAGTCATCCATTAAACGTGTGTGTGTGTTTGTGTGTGTGTGTGTGTGTGTGTGTGTGTGTGTGTGTGTGTGTGTGTGTGTGTGTGTGCGCGCGCACGCGCGTGGATAGGTGGGTGCTGTGGAGTGCGTGTGGGTGCTGTGGAGTGTGTGTGTGTATTTCAGAGAGCGAGAGAGAGAGAGAGAGAGAACACACACACACACACACATACAGACACACACAGACACACACACACACCTTACCATAGTAAATGAGAGCGTGTGTGACTCCGCTTCAGACTCTATTGTGTAGATGATTACTGAGTGACACAAGCCACTGCCCTACACTCATTCAGTGGAAGTGGCACAGCTATTCCTCTACTGAGCTGAACATGAACACCTGACATGAACACCTGACATGAACACCTGACATGAACACCTGACAGTGAGGAGACGTCAGGCGCCAGATGAAAAAAATAAACATATCAAAACCTAAAAAGATATGTCTCTGTGTGTGCTTGTGCATTCATATGTGTGTGTGTGTGTGTGTGTGTGTGTGTGTGTGTGTGTGTGTGTGTGTGTGTGTGTGTGTGTGTGTGTGTGTGTGTGTGTGTGTGTGTGTGTGTGTGTGTGTGTGTGTGTGTCAGTGCTACCTCCTGGGGTTCAAATGTCATCTTTTCCTCAGGTGGCCAATGTGCAAAACACACACAAGGTCAGCTACATCAAAAACATCAAACGATCCACAGAGGGGTGTGCGTGTGTATGTGTGTGAGTGTGTGTGTGTGTGTGTGTGTGTGCATGTGACAGCAGATGAGAGGAAAGTGGTGAGAGGGGCTGAGATGTAAAAATGAAGGGATGGGCTATCTAACACACTTGTGCTTTGAAACCAACCGTCTTGGAACGCCATTTCAGCCATTCCGCCTCTTTCATCACTTCCTCTTTGAATGGAGGAAGGAAAAAGAAAGTCATTCAAACAGAACTCTAAGGGTTTCCATCCGTTATTCATTATGTCTTCCCAGTGTGTGTGTGTGTTTGTGTGTGTGTGTGTGTGTGTGTGTGTGTGTGTGTGGCCATTACTTTGCTTTCATCTGTGAAAAGTACAGCACTCCGTCTCATAGTCAGGTGAATGCAGTCAGATGTGACACATGGACACAGAGGCGTTCCATGTGTGTGTGTGTGTGTGTGTGTGTGCGCGTGTGTGTGTGTGTGTTTGTGTATATGTGCGTGTGCATGTATGCAAGCGTGCGTGTGTGTGTGTGTGTGTGTGTGTGTGTTCACAACATATTAAACTACTGCTTTGGTACCAAATAAAAGTAAAAATTTAAAAAAAGTAAAAGTGTTTACTCCCTGCCTGACTAGATAGCTTTTAAAAACAGGGGAGTTTGGCCATGCAGCCAGCTGGCTTTGATCTTGCCTCAGCTACTTGACTGGATCCTTTCCTCATAGTGAAGTCAATTTTCATGTTCATACTGCCCTAGATTACTCTGCTGATGCATTTTAAATGGAGTCCACTCATCAACATGTATAGTACATAGTCACTAAAGTAGCACTGCTAAAACAAGATTAAACTTTGTGTGTGTGTGTGTGTGTGTGTTTGAACACTGTGTGTGTGTGAGTGTGTGTGTGCATTTGTGTCTGTGTGCGTGTTTGAACACTGTTTGTGTGCGTGTGTGTTCGCGTGTGTGTGCGTGTGTATGAACATTGTGTGTGTGTGTGTGTGTGTGTGTGTGTGTGTGTGTGTGTGTGTGTGTGTGTGTGTGTGTGTGTGTGCATCTTGCATTTATTGTTTATTGTTGTTTTGTCTTCTCTCCACTGTGGCAATGAAGGTTATGGATTTTCCAGTTGGTGTTGTGGCAAGTTAGCAATATTTCAGTTACATCCCTAAATGACTGATACAGCAGAGCAGATTATCTGTATAGCGTAAACACCATGGTCAATACACCAAATTATCCCAGTATCCCAGAAGACCAGCTCTGGACTGGGCTTGGGCTGTGTGTGTGTGTGTGTGTGTATGTGTGTGTGCGTGTGTGTATGTGTATGTGTACTTGTGTATGTGTGCGTGTGTGTGTGTGTGTGTGTGTGTGGAGTTACACTTATTTTGTTTTGTGGCAAAACTAATCCTCCATTGATTTGAAGGGGCACTTTCATAAATTGAGTAGGTTTGCAGTGCCAGAAAGAGAGAGAGAGAGAGAGAGAGAGAGAGAGAGAGAGAGAGAGAGAGAGAGAGAGAGGA
>JAIFZK010000004.1:14487500-14492500 GCA_027481765.1 Tenualosa thibaudeaui | reverse complement strand
CTGTAGATCCAGGACACATCCTGCCTGGGTTGGGTCTGTAAATGTGTCTGAAGATGTATCTTTGGTGGGCTGTCACTGTGGGTGTGTTACAGTTGTAGGTGAAGGCTCTGGAAATGTCTCCTATGTGGTATAATATACGCTGTGGATGTGGATGTTAAGCATGACTGTATCCTTACAACTGTTTGGAAATCAGTTGGGAGTAATGACAGAGCTCCTGCTCTGAAGAATACAACAGTGCTTTCTATGTTATCCATTTGAATGCACCCTCAAAATCACCCTAAACTATGCCACCCTGAACCACAGGCCTTGTTGGAGTGATAATCCCAAACCCCCTTGGCTTAGTGCAGTCAAAGGTCCGTATGGAAAAAAGACAGAAGTTTCCAAGCTGGACTGGGTCTGTAGATGTGTCATAGTATGGCTGCAAATGTGTCCTGTTTGGGTCTTTGAATGTGTCTTAGGTGCAGATGTGTCCTAACTGTAGACGTGTCCTAGCTGTGCTAAGTCTGTATATGTGTCCTAGCTGTGCTGTGTGTGTATATGTGTCCTAGGTGTAGATGTGTCCTACCTGGGCTGTGTTGGTCGATGGGTCCCAACTGTAGATGTGTCCTAGCTGTGCTGTGTCTGTAGATGTGTCCTAGCTGTGCTGTGTCTGTAGATGTGTCCTAGCTGTGCTGTGTCTGTAGATGTGTCCTAGCTGTGCTGTGTCTGTAGATGTGTCCTAGCTGGGCTGTGTCTGTAGATGTGTCCTAGCAGTGGTTGAGTTCTGGCCGTGTGTTTGTGCCTACAGCTGGCCTTCATTAATGGCTGCGTATTGCGTCTATGCTTGTGATTGCAGTACATGAAGCCTACAGCATCCCACTAATTACAAACTAATTTCCCTCGCCGTGGCACTCTTCTTTGATTTATGAGGGCCGCTTCTTGGTGGTTTGTTCAATGAAGTTTTAAAGAGATTTTTAATGATGCAGAGAGAGAGAGAGAGAAGGAGAGAGGGACAGAGAGGGAATGAGGAAGAAAACAAGTCCTATTTTTCTCCCAGAAGCTTTGTTTTCTGATTCTGTCTATTTCATTCTGCCTCTGTCTCTTCATCCCACTCTCAGTCATTTTTTCTCTCCCTCTGACACATGTTTTTTTTTTTCCTTTGGAAAGCTGGGTCTTGAGAAATGGTTAAATAACAAAGCCAGAGGATCAGTGCGTGAGAAAGGGGCTTTTGGGTTTGGATGGTAGCATTACAGTCCTGTGCTCATGGTAGTATTGCGTAGCTGTACCCATGGTAGTATAGTGTCGCTATAACCACAGATTGATCTCTTCCTGTTTCAAAGCCAACTTCTTTTCTTTTTCTTCTTTTCCCATCTCTCTCTCTCTCTCTCTCGTCCTCTCTCTCTGGTGCCCAGGCAGACAGGCTATCATTTTTAATCAGGCGTTCTCCCCGAGTGCTGCTTGAGGTCTTTAGGGAGTACCGGCTCTTCATGGAGTTGAAGTTCTAGCTCCCTGCTTTAGAGCGTGACACTGCAGTCGCCTGGAGGCACGCAGGGATAAATATACATCAGGCTGTGGCCTGTGGCTCTGTGTGACAAAGCAGCACTTTAGCGCAACTGAGCCCCAGAGACTAAGTGGAGGTGCCATCTCGGCTCTGCCAAGCCTGTAGGGACAAAGAGGAGACGCCATTTTGGCTCTGTTAAGCCCATAGGGAACTGAAGGTGTCATCTTAACCCTAAAGTTATGGGGAAGAGAGAGACAGAGGCCATGAACAGTCAGGTATCAAACCTCTTGAGGTTTCTGGGAAACTGTTGAATGGATGTCTTGGCCGTGGCTCATTCACGTCTGTTAGTTTATCTTGTGTGGTGTGGTGTCCTTGTTCTCCTTTGTGTTTGAAACAAACAGATTACTTAAATACACACTGCCAGCAGATATTGTCTCACACACACAAGTGAATAAAACTAAAAAAAATAAAAATAAAATAAAAATTTTAATTTTTTTTTTTGAATTATTCCCTCAAGTGATTTAGTATTTGAATGAAATGTCTAATGCATTAGTGTGTAGTGTTTTAAAGTAGGTGTGTTGGAGAATTCCAAACAAAGTGCAAATCAGAAAATCTGTGTAAAGCATGGTTGCAGTGTGTTTAAGATATAAACTTCAGGCAATAGGACTTTGGTCTAAGCATTTATTTTATTATTATGAGCACTGCTAGCGTAGCTAGTTGCGTCAACACTCAGCAAAAACTGTAAGGGAAAGTAAAGCAAAGCATATCAGTTGCACTATGAGACACACACACACACACACACACACACACACACACACACACACACACACACACACACACACACACACACACACACATTTTTTAATGATCTCCTGGCAGCTTTACACTGCTTACTCATACTTGCACAGACATCTCTCTCTCTCTCTCTCTCTCTCTCTCTCTCTCTCTCTCTCTCTCTCTCTCTCTCTCTCTCTCTCTCTCTCTCTCTCTCTCTCTCACACACACACACACAACACACACACACACACCTGTCCTAGCAGTATTTGGAGACCCCCACTTCACATCTGGCCTCTGAGTTCCCCTCAATCTGTCTTCATTACTGTTGACAATCACACACACACACACACACACACACACACACACACACACACACACACACATACACACATACTCCAGAGACCAGGTTCACCCATCCCTCTTTTTTCCCTCATGACTTTTTCTTTCCCTCCTTCTTTCTATGCGCTTCCCTATTTTGCTTCCACCCAGTCATCCATTTCTCCCTTTTCAGATTTATCATCCTGTGTCATTCATTCACTCATTCATTCATTCATTCATTCATTCATTCACTCACCCATTCAATCAATTAACAATTTGTTAATTTATTCACCTATTTCAAAAGTTAATTTGTATTTTCACACACACACACACACACACACACACACACACACACGCACACATAGAGGGGGAGTATCTGTGGTAGGTAATTGGGAGAGCCACTGGCTGGTGTCCCATTATCTAATGCCATCTCCCTTTCTGTTGGCCAGCAGGTACACACACAGACACTAATCACAATCCTGTTAGCTCTCTGCCTGCTCCGAAAACCAATCACATTACTGCTATTGCTGCTCACCAATCTGCATTTGTGTCTGTGTGTGTGTGTGTGTGTGTGTGTGTGTGTGTGTGTGTGTGTGTGTGTGTGTGTGTGTGTGTGTGTGTGTGTGTGTGTGTGTGTGTGTGTGTGTGTGTGTGTGTGTGTGTTTGTGTGTGTGTTTACGTGTGTGTGTGTGTGTGTGTGTGTGTTTGTTTGTGTGTGTGCGTGTTTGCGTGTGTGTTTACGTGTGTGTGTGTGTGTGTGTGTGTGTGTGTGTGTGTATTTACCACAGCTTTATTTTTTTTCCCTAGTGACCCATCATCACTGAAATAAATCAGCTGAATACCCTCTGAAGAAATAATTAGAAGTTTAGCTTTAAACATGGGTTTAGTGCAATCAGGGCCTCTTCACCAGGGACAGAATGGCTGCAGTCAGGAGCCCTTTGAGAAATTCATACTCAATAAGACCTGAGTGGAAAAGAATGCCCACATGATTAAAAGAGTTCTGTATTAGTTGTTGTGGTGATGATGATGATGATGACGCCATTTGGGTGTCTCACAGTTATGACATCATTCGCAATAATGGTGGGAGCGAAGCAGAGGAAAGGGAAATAAAGATGTGATGGTGGGAGAGAGAGGGAGAGAGGGAAAAAAGAGTAAGAGAGAGAGAGAGAGAAGGATGAAAAGAGAGAGAGGGACAGTGAGTGAGAGGGATCAGGGAGATGGAGAATAAAGTAGTCGTTTAAATGCCCAGCCCCCACCTGCACCAAAAGGCACCCGCGCCAGCACTATGGGAACATGCTGTTGTTCTGCTGTTTCCATGGCGATAGCGACAAGGTACTCGTTTCTGCGGCAAGCCTGAAGTGATGTGTGAGAGATGGGGGGAGGGGAGCGATGGAGGGAGACGAATGAGAGAGAGAGAGTGAGAGAATCAGTAATCTATCTAGCCCTCTTGTCTCTCTGTAGCGCTACCTGTCAATCTGTGAGGCATTTCCTTGAATCCCTATACTTGGTTTGATTGTGTGTGTGTGTGTGTGTGTGTGTGTGTGTGTGTGTGTGTGTGTGTGTGTGTGTGTGTGTGTGTGTGTGTGTGTGTGTGTGTGTGTGTGTGTGTGTGTGTGTGTGTGTGTGTGTGTGTGTGTGTGTGTGTGTGTGTGTGTGTGTGTGTGTGTGTGTGTGTGTGTGTGTGTGTGTGTTTGTTGTTTTTATGGTCAGCAATATGCAATCATGCACGCAAGCACTCTGACAAACACATTCATGCATGCGTACACTCTCATTTTCACATGCGCACACACACACATACACACACACACACACACACACACACACACATACACACACCAATCACACTGAAGTGTATGAACACACCCATACATTTGGTCTCATCATTTTCTTTTCAAATATTTTTTTCTTTTTTGTAGAATTGCATTTTCAGGTTCAGAAAGAGCGTGAGGAGCTGAATTATGAATGAATAGAATAGAGTAGAACCAGAGAAGATGGATGAAAGAAGTGAATAGAGAAAGAGAGAGAGAGAGGAAATAATGGAGGGGAGTATCAGAGAGAAAGAGAGGTAGATGGAGAGAGAGTGAGAGCGAAGGAGGCATCAGGCAGTGGACTGGATAGAGGTGGAGAAAGAGGCAGAGAGAGGGGGGGAGGGAGAGAGAGAGGTGGGGGTGAGGGGTAAGATGTGTATATGTATGTCTGTATGGGAGTGTGTGTATCTGTGTAGGTATTATATGTGTGTGCAAGCGCACATATTTATGTGCTGTGGAGTCCCTGTAGCCTGTTCCACTTTGTTGGCTGTAAAATAGGCTGGAAGGCAGGTGGAGTGTGAGGTAGACTACTGAGGATAGGGGCTCTTAGCTTAGAGGACACTCACGTGCCACAGATACCCACACTTACACAGATATGAACACACACACGAACACAC
>JAIFZK010000004.1:14475000-14477500 GCA_027481765.1 Tenualosa thibaudeaui | reverse complement strand
GTGTCTCATTATCATTATCATTTAAATCAAAACTTTATTAGCATTTTTTCAAACTTTATTGCATGCATATCACCTCTTATAAACTGAAAAAACTTGGTTTGTTTGACATGGCAGAGCAGTCCTGATGGTCTTTATCCCAATTGACTTGAAAAGCTCAGCTCTTTGTCTTCGGAGAGGAAAATGTTCTTTGTCATCCCTGAAGGTTCTTCATACTCAGCATTATAGTGTTAATGTTAGTTAGTGTTGTAATTGTTTTAGTTCCTGAACTGTATTTGAATCGTCATGAGATTTTATTTTATTTTATTTTTTTGAGGGAGGGGTGAATTTGACCACTTTTACATTTATTTTTCAAACATACCTTAGACAATTCAATCACAAGTGGCCAGTATTGTATAATTGCATAATTGAGTCTGAGATGTATGTGACCACTTTTGTAGTGGAAATGCTAATGTGTTTTGATATGACCAAGCCATTAGGAATTCCAATGTATGTGACGCTGGCAGGACCAGATTCTAAACATAAGTAGCCTTCATTACTTTGGAAACTTGTGTAAACTATGAAGTGTGTGCGTGCAAGCATGCATGTGTTTCTGTGTGTGTGTGTGTGTCTGTGTGTTTGTTTACCATGTTGTTAGGTGTTATTAATAACACACCAGCAGCAGTTATTCTGCAACAGTTGTTCAGTGGTCATTTACCTTGGGTGTTTATTTTCCTGTGACATTGACGAGATGTGAAAAAAAACACCTTCCATTCATCCTGCATCCATCAGTGCACATTAGGCTAAACATTGCTAACATCAGTGACCTTACAAGCTCTTGTATGTCCAGTCTTGTGTCACATGGCATGAACCCTGCTTACTGATTGGTGTAGAGTGTGCCCATTCCTCTTTGGTTCTGACTTTGCCTGCCCCCGTGATGTATCTGCCACAGTGGAACCATTCATAATTGATATAAATTGCAGCTTGGCTGGTAATTGCCATTGCCTGGAGCCTCAGTCAATGTGTTTGGGTGGAGGAGAACGAGAGAGAGAGAGAGAGAGAGAGAGAGTATGTGTGTATGTGTCTGTGTGTGTGTGTGTGTGTGTGTATGTTTGTGTGTGTCTGTGTGTATGTGTGTGTGTGTGTGTGTGTGTGTGTGTGTGTGTGTGTGTGCCTGTAATTAATTCATGGGCACACTGTTGGGCCCACACTAGGATTTTTTATCCTCTTTTTTTTTTTTTTTGCACTGCAGTATTTCAGAGAAACAGAAGAAGTGAGAGAAGCAGAGAGAGAGAGAGAGAGAGAGAGAGAGAGAGAGAGAGAGAGAAAGCAAGAGAATAACTGTATGAGTGAAAGAGTGCTGCTGGGTAGGACAAAATAAAAAAAGGTGTGAGAACATTGGACAGAGAGAATGAGGAAGAGAGAGAGAAAGACTCTGATGGGTGGAGTGGAGTGTTACTGGTTAATGGAGTGTGAAGGAGTGAGAGGGACGGAAAACAAGAGGGAACGGAAGGATAGAGAGATAGGGTGGAGGGATGGAGAGAGGGATAGAGGGAAAGTTTAGGTGGAGAGAACAACGATGCTAGAGGCTGCTGTGCCAGTGACCGTAACAACACGGAACATTTGTATGTGTGAACTTGACTCTGCAACTCCACACGACATGCAGTGAATGCTTATCTGTGTATGTGTGTGTGTGTGTGTGTGTTCTTGTTCCTGTTAAACTGTGTTACATCTCTTCAAGCATCCTCTTTGTGCTTCTACCTCCTGAATCAATAACAACTCAACAATCTCTCCCATATAGTACACATCCTAGCAGACTATTATAGGGTTCTAAGCAATGGACCCTATTCCACATGGTACTTAATTATTGATAAATAATTAATGACAATTATTAATAACTGTCTTTTTTCCATTTTTGGATCAATATCATGTTATGTTGCTTTATGTGCTTATTCAAACCACTTATCTAGAAAATAAATAAATATATGAAAACATATTAAATACAAGTGTGAAAATATATTTACTAGATGCATCATACAACAATTTTCTCTTCATCTGCAGGTGCTGCTGTCAGGCTTGATAGGAGTGGTGTCATGGAAGAGACCGCTGTCCTTGGTGGTGAGTAGCTAATGATGATTTTTAATGTGTGTGTGTGTGTGTGTGTGTGTGTGTGTGTGTGTGTGTGTGTGTGTGCATTTGTGGCAAAAGAAAGACAGAGAGGGAAAAAGAGAGATAGTTTATTTGTGTTATGCTCTCTATGGTTAAGAGGATCCAATACATACAGAGCCACACTATGTGTGTATGTCTGTGTGTGTGTGTGTATACTATCCATTCTCTGTTGCTCTGACGGGCTTCAATAAAGTGTTCTAGTGTCTAGTATACTGTCATGTGCAAGACCCCTTTAATGATTTTATAGTCAGGCACCCTGCTGAACAGCCTTCAGGGTCCTTACAGAAGGAAATCAGTCCAACCATCAGTGGACCAACAGTGTGCTCAGGGCTTGCAGGGGTCAGTCAGGCGAAAA
>JAIFZK010000004.1:14462500-14470000 GCA_027481765.1 Tenualosa thibaudeaui | reverse complement strand
ATTGTCCCTGTCCCTGACAGTCCCTGACACCTGTCATAAACAAATTGGTCAAACACCATTTAGCTCATAGATCATCATAGATAGCAATGCCCTAATCCCGTCTTGAGGACACCAGGGGGTCAGGATTTGGCTGTTTAACTTCAGCTGATTAGCAAGACACTTCATCGTCTCCATTTTTCAGAAACTGCATCATTTTACATCATTTCCTGCACCATTTCTTCCCCTGCTGATTGGTGGACTCTACCTTAGGCCCTCCCCTTTTCAGCTCATGCATGGGTTTAGTGTTGTTCACGAGCTCCCTCGCGTGTGCACGTTCCCCCTGCGAGAATATCCAATGCCCATCCATGACATTGCTTTATGCTGCCCTTACCTCTATTAGTAACATGGGACCTGATAGGCTAAAAGAAATGGCTCTGGAAATGAGCCCCATAAGACTCCATTTTGAAAACTGAAAAATTAGTTCGACTTTGGCTGAATTCATTAGCCTAGCATTAGCATTCAATAGCCTAGCATCCTTGAAATGAATGGGGGTGGGACTTTCTCACTTCAGTTCTTATAATAACTCCATGGGGGACATGGCAGCAGCAGTCAAGGTGATTGAGGAACGTAGTGAGAGAGTAATTTGTGATCAGATGAGCAGAGTAGACATGGAGACACAGAGCATCTGTCTCCTCCAGTGTTTCTTTATGGCTCTGACTTGCTTTGGTTTCCATTACTCCTGACAGCCAACAGGGCAGCCATGGTGTTCAAGTGATCTCAGCACTCCTGCATGGAGATCACTGCAGGAGCAGTTAACATGTCTCCCCTACAGAGAAGAGATAGAAAGAGAGAGAGAGAGAGAGAAAAAGAGAGAGATCATGTCTTGTGTTCTGAGTCAGTAGACCTTAGGTCAAGGATGAATAATTCATAGGGATGTCCGTGAGGAAAGTTGCTTCTCAGTGAGTGCTGTTGCACTGGTGGGAAAGCAACACAGAGCACTGTTATGACAGGAAGGAAGAGAGAGAGAGAGAGAGGGACAAGATGAGAATTAATATATGCTAATAATGACCAAAATGTTTATTCAAAGGTGACTTAGTAAGATAGAGTGACAGTGGGTGAGACACAGAGAGAGAAAAATAAAACAGAAGATTGTGAGGAGACGAGGTAGAGGAAGCAGAGGAGTGAATTCTGGGATGTATTTTGCGTGAATTGTGCAAATCTAAAGAGTTTTTTTAATTAATTAGTTTATTTTTTGGAAGTCAAGTCTTCAATTGCATTGTTACTGGGAGGGCCTTGCAATGAGAATAAGAATAAAGTTTGGTTCATTGTGCAACTATTTCTGGATGGGTTACAGAAGCTGACTCTGTTGGTCTCATCAATAATAAAATCAGGATTAAGGTCAGATCAGTCGGCTCGTTACGTCTCCCATAACATGTCTAAAAATAGACTTGCCTTTTAAGTGTCAGGAGGGGCATCTAAATGACTACTCTAGGCTACTCTGTGATTACGTTTGTGAGTATATTTAATGTAATGTTCTGTTGTGTATGTAGTTGTATAAGAAATAATGACCTTATTGTAGTAGCTGATCATTTATGTCAGCATCGGCCACTTCACTCCTCCAAGGAACATAATCTATCATGGCCAACACCTCACGCAAGTCAATCCAGACTCTTCTCATGTGTTGTTCCAAATGCTGCCAAATCAACAGTTACCCTTTCCACCTTGAAGGAATACCCAGCTGTTCCAAGAATATATCCTGTCTTAAATTTCTGAATACCAGGAATGTGCTTGATCTCTTACTCTCTCCATACTGCACTTTTTACACCATTGCACTTTCATCTGAAAACATTGCAAATTTCATGCTAGCAATAGGCACTCTTAGTTAGTTTTTCATTGTGCTGTAGTTTCAACGTTATCCTCTTTTGACGCTTTAGATAAATCTGTCTGCTAAATGCAAAAATGTAAATGTTTGTATTGTAGCTCTTAGCAATTTGGCTAATCGCGATTAGCATAATTTTGGTCTTTTATGCCTGTTGCATTTTACATTTGGATTACCAACCAGCTGGGATATAGCTGGTAGACATAGCTGCCAGTGCAACAACTTGCCCAGGCAAAAAAAAAAAAGAAAAAGAAATTATTATTATTTATTATTATTATTATTATTATTATTATTATTATTATTATTATTATTATTTTAGGACTTAAGTCTACTAGGCACAAAGAATATAGCAGTGTTGAGAATAGTTGTAGTCCTATAGAGGAGCAGTTTGGACATGAATAGCCTGTGTTTGGGGGAATTATTTGCGCTTCACTTGCAAAAATGTCCTATTTTGGACAAAATAAAATTTCAGTGCCCAAACATTGCTACAGAGAAGTGCCTGAAAGGCACATATGGCTATTTGTTGCTGTTCATATATGCTCAAGGTGTTAGCTCATGCTAGTGATAATGGTGCAGCATTCATTTAACACAGCTATATTCTGACCCCAACGCTCATCATAGTGACTATATTATGCCTCAATCTCCAACCTCCTCTGTATTGAACACCCTTAATATGCCACCCCGCATCCACAGCCTCTACACTGCACATCTACACTAACATCCCGACCCCATGGGTTCTCTCTTCTTTGACCACATGTGTGTTTGAATCACTGGTGAATAAAGAGAATGGTGTGTGTGTGTTTGTTTGAAGTGATGTCATTTTCAGAGACCTGAATGTTGCAGAGGTCTGTGTGACAGTGTGTTCACTGCTGTCTGTCTAGTGTGTTTTTTTTTTTTTGTCTGATCAAATAGGAGTGTTTGATCCCTGTCAGACTCCTCCAATGAAACATGAATCATCTCTCAAGTTCACTGTAAAAAATAAATCATGGTTTTAACTTTAAAAAGTTAGTGTCTGGGCTGCCTAACTATTTTAAGTTGACCAAATTTAAGATAATGAGTTGTGGTGACTTCTAAAGTATTTCAAAATACAGTTTCCAAGTTAAATTAACTAGATATTAATTCAAGTGCACTTAAATCATTTTGTATTGATAACTTAAAAAAACTATTGATTGATTATTCAAACATCATTTAGGTCACATGCCATGTAATTGGTTACAACAACAACAACAATAATAATAATTTTATTATTAGTAGTAGTAGTAATAACAACAACAACAACAACAACAACAATAATAATAATAATAATAATAATAATAATAATGTTTGAGCACTTACATCACTCTCAAGCTTGAGTAGGAGCTTCTTCAACAGCCGAGGCAAATGTTGGTCCAGCCCAGTAAAAAAAAAAAAGATTGTGTCAGGTCAACTGAGGTGATGCAAGTGAATTCAGCTCCAATCTTTCAAAAATGAAGAAAAGAACACAAATATTATTTTCAGCTGGATCTGCACAAAGACCTAGGCCATCTTGCAGCAAGAGAACACAGTGGAATTTTGACAGACAACAGCTTTTAATCTGTAACTTCAGACTAGACATAAGAAAGCTGGTAAGACAAACAATGTTAACAATGAAACAATGTTATTTATCCAACTTAAATTTGTATAAACATTACAGTTACTCTCAAATCCAACATTAAAACAGCAAATGACAAACCCATAACCCTGATTAAAGACACTTACCTGTTGCTCTGTAAATAAAGCTGGCCACTTCTTCCACAATTTGTTTCCTCTGCAAGGAGAAGGTGCTGACCATAATTTCTTCAATTTTCTTAATATCTGCTCTCTTCTTCTTCATCTCTCCAATAATCTGTAATCTCTCCTCTTCCAGTTCTTCCCTCAGGGAAATCTGGAAAAAAGTTGACCTCAACTTTTTTAGCTCTTTTAAGTTTCTGTTTAGGTCCTGAGGAGCGGCTGTTAACTTGAAGTTCAGAGCATCCAGCCATACGAAGCTTATTCCTGTAGTTTCCCATTTTGAATTTCAAGCTGAATTTCCTTTAGTACCAACCCTTGGAAGATCCAGGTTCCCTAAGGCAAGGGTGTGTTTTGATGAGACTTTGTGCAGCACTGTCGTATTCCTCGTGTGATGGGCATGCCATGTCTTCGTACATTTTTTCTGCAGCGTGTCAAGAATTTATTTTAGTGTCTTTCCTTATATTCAGCAAAGTTCCATCTTTCTGGTAGGCTTCGTTTTCTCTTTTAAGCTATAACTCGACATCATATGAAAATCTTGGTATCTGAAATACCTCAGGCCAAGGCTTTTGTCTGGTGGAAATGTTCTCACAAGAAGGTGTGGAGGCCAAACTTGCAGTGTCTGATGTTGAATCTGTGTGGTATGACTCAATTGCGTTCTTTACAGTTACCTTCAATGTCGCCCTTCCTTGAGGTAGATCATCCAAGTTTGCCAAGTTGCACAGTTCATTATCAAAGTCTCTATCTTCGTACTGGACTATCAGGTCATCTTCCACTCCAAGCTTACATTTCAGCAATGAGAAGAATTCCTCAAGTGTCTCTGGTAAATCGATCTTTACCTTCCTGATGTCATCTTTGTTAAAAATGACTCGGAGCAGCATACTGGGCACTAAATAACAAGAGTTTTGAAATGCTTTAGTAACAATTAGAGTACGCTACTGCAATACAGTATTTTTTAAAGAAAACAGAGCATCTCACCTTATTCACACACACACACACACAAGAGGAAATGCTCAACACCACCAATCTTGTACAGACCTTAGACCTCTGCTATGAACCTGGTAATGAGCAATGGTAGCGGCCTTAGAAGTGACCAATTTTCATGCCCATTCCCACCAATTGTTGTTTTTGATCTAAAAGTCTTTGGAATTGCCTGTGGCCTATTTGTCTTATCTGAGAATTTATAGGGAAAACGCCTAATGGAGGTATTCAGTTCCTCCAGGTAAAGTACTTTTTATCAATCAATGACTTTAAACACAAACACAATTCGACAGGCATGATTCCTTCAAACAAATCGTGTAGCAAGTCAGGTGGAAAACCTGTTATGCAGTGAAAGTATGTTAGCTCGTTTAGGACACAGTCTCCTTTTACTCTATCAACAACAGTCTCATTCTGTTTTACTCTTTGAACAGCTTCAGTGTGTAATAGTTTTGTTCTCAGTGGAGACAACCCATCCCTTAAAGAGACAGTCTGAATTGCATCATGGCTGGCCAAACTAAACTACAGAATTTATCAACATTAAATGACTCTTGGAAGCCAGCCAAAGAATGTGCACCTAAATGATGACACATACAAGACTGTGCCTTTGATGAAAGAACCTAACCTATCAATGTAAAAGCCCTGATTTTCAAGTGCACAAAGGTCTTTTAGAAGTGGTTCAACAACTGGTTCAAACCCAAATTTTTCACATCATTACTGTTGCTCAGTACTGCAAGGTATATACTGGATAAGGTTGATCTGTCCCTGGCAGGCAAATCTGAAAGTACCCAGTAAATAGCTGTAATCTTATGTTTTTTTCTTGACGTTCCTAAAGGGTTACAAATTTCAAATTCATCAACATATAATCCTATAGAAATGGCCATGTCTTCAAGAGTGGGTTTTGTTTGTAGTATACCCCGTCACGAAATGATTTGTAGTCATCAGACTGAGATGTACTAGACTGTTCAACGATTTAGTCTAAAATCCCCTATTAAATAACTTTGTCAAACTAAGGACAGTGTAATGATGCTGTGAAAGTAATTTTAGGACCACCTTAGGAGCAATAAAGTAGCCTACAAGTTTGACTTGGTAACACGCCTTGAAGGGAAGCTAACCTAGTCTTAACTGTTAACATACAAATGCTGTGGTATCTAGATAGTAAGCATTTTCTATGTTCTGCAGTTTAGTTGCTAACGGCATGTCAGCTAGTTGCTTTTACAGACCAAGTTAAAAAACTGTTTTACTTTAAGCTGTTAAGGTTACTTACTTTATTAGTTTTGAACTTTGTCCAATGAAGTCAAAAACAGTCTTCAGATCGCCTTGTACTGACCGAGAGAAAATGGCAGACAGGTGCTTGCATCAGTTTTGCTGTTCAGAGTGCTTACGTATGACCTTAGACTGTGGAACCAGCGGTCAAATTTCAGTCAAATAGTATTTTGAGGTCTAATTAACTTTTCATGGAGTTCAGACCTCAAAACACAAAAATAGTTAACACAACAATTTCCATATTCTGTAGTTATTCTGACAAATAATTGTAAGTTATCACAAATTTACATTTAGGCATTTAGCAGACGCTTTTATCCAAAGCGACTTACAAAACTGCACCATTTTAAGTTGAAAGTGCAATAGTGCTGAGAAATTAAAATGTTAAGTGCATTCTCAAAGTTTACACCAGGAGATATTCTTGGAAGAGCTGGGTCTTCACGAGTTTCTTGAAGGTGAAGAGGGTATCAGTTTATCTGGTAGCATTTGGGAGCAGAGGTGTGACGTGTGCTCTTTTTTGCTGGTTAAAGACCAGACGTGCAGCTGCATTCTGGATCATCTGTAGCGGTCTCACTGTACAGGCTGGCAGGCCTGATAGGAGGACATTGCAGTAGTCAAGCCAAGAGATAACCAGGGTCTGTACCAGGAGCTGGGTTGCATGTTGGGTTAGGTACAGCCTGATCTTCCTTATGTTGAATAGGGAAAAGCGGCACGACCGAGCCACAGAGGCAACGTGATCTGCAAAGGTCAGTTGGTCATCAATCATGACACCTAGGTTTCTTGCCACTTTGTTGGGAGAAACAGACAGGGAGTCGGTCTTTATGCTGTTATCGTGATGTATGGCTTGTTTGGCTGGGAGGACCAGCAGTTCAGTTTTTGAGAGATTTAGTTGGAGGTGGTGTCCTTTCATCCATGCAGATAAATCAGAGAGACAGTCCGAGATCCGTGTTGACACCGTGGAGTCATCAGGCGGAAAGGACAGATAGAGTTGGGTATCATCAGCATAGCAGTGGTACGAGAAGCCATGGGAGTGAATAACTGAGCGCAGCAAGGTGATGTACAGGGCGAAGAGAACGGGCCCCAGCAAAGATCCTTGGGGTACTCCTGTGGTGAGTTGGTGAAGTGCCGATGTCTGTCCTAGCCATGAGACACTGTAAGAAATCCTGACCTGTTCAATGTTCTGGGTAAGAAGGAGAAGGAACCTCAGTGGATTGGTTTGAGAACTGACTACTAATAGCTGCAACAAATAAAAGGTCTTATTTTTTACAGTGTATCAGGGAGCCCTGGTTTACAAACACACACACACACACACACACACGCACAGGCACACGCAGGTGCGCACACACACACAGTACAAACATACATAAACCAATATAATAATTATTTAAAAAAATGAAATATTTCTCATCATTTTTTAAAATGATACATACACATTCACATTTTACCTGCACTCAGGTCAGTAATTATTCCTTTATGTGTTTAAGCCCCCCCCCCAAAAAAAAAACAAAAAAAAAACACACACACTCTCTCTTCCTTTTTCATTCTCTCTCTCCAGTTTCTTTGAAAAAACTAGCATGCAACCTCCACTGTCACTCACTCCCTGTCTCCTTGGCAACACAAACCAATGTCAAGAATTTATGCATACTACAGTTTCC
>JAIFZK010000004.1:14452500-14455000 GCA_027481765.1 Tenualosa thibaudeaui | reverse complement strand
CCCCATAACACAAACACAAACACAAAGTGAGAGAGACACAGAGACAATTCCCCATAGCTCACACACATAAAAATGCACACGCACACTCACAAACACACACACACACACACACACACACATACACCAGTCCTAATATTGATGGTTCTGGCTGCTTAGCCCCTGCTGAGATGGCCCACCAAAGCAGCAAGAGAAAGAAAGGTAGAGAGGACAGGACAGAAGAGAAGAAAAAGAGAGGAGAGGAGAAGGGAAGAATGGAGAGGAGAAAGGAGGAGAGGAGTGGAGGGGTGAGGGGGACTAGCACTCTACAGACTCCCAGCTCTGCTTAACCATTATGACCAATCAGACAGCACCCCTGCATGGAGGTGTGGTGGGGATTGAGAGTGTGCTGCTGCTTGTCAGTGGGGTGTGTGTGTGATGTGTGTGTGTGTGTGTCAGCGGGGTGTAGACTTAAGTAAAGCAGCAGAGAAGCTATCGACCCGTCCAGGTGGAGAGGAGGCCCAGATTGGCATATTGATCCAGCATAGGGAGGCTGTGCCTGGGCAGGCTTCAGTGGCAGCGCTGGGTGATGATCAGGGGAGGATGGAGAACCCAGGGTCACACTGGTTCACTTGGCTATTAAATCACCATGGCAATGGGGTGGGGGAGTGGGGGAGGGGGGGTGTGCTGATGCTAACACTGATGATGTTTCCTGGCAGGAGGAGTGTGTGTGTGTGTTTCTGTGTGTGTGTGTGTGTGTGTGTGTGTGTGTTTCTGTATGTGGTATGTGTTTGTGCGTGAGAGAGAGTGTAACCTTGATGGTATTTTCCTGATGGGACGTGTGTGTGTGTGTGTGTGTGTGTGTGTGTGTGTGTGTGTGTGTGTGTGTGTATTTAAAAGTCAACAGAGAGACAGAGAGAAGGAACAGATAGAGAGATGAGAAAAGATGTCAGAAAATGATAAAGACAACAGAAGCACAGAGGGAGGCTAAAGGAGTCGGTGGACACAGTAATAGACAGAACAGAATGATGGAGGAAGAGAATGGACAGATGGAGGAAGAGTGGAGAGAGATTGGCAAGGAGGGAGAGAGATGGAGGATGAAACGACATCCACAAACAGAAAGAAAGAATGAAAGAGGAGAGATGGAGAATGAAAAGAAAGTGATATGAATGAAAGTGAAACAGAGAAAGGAAGAGCAAAAAAAGAGTAAAAGAAAGAGTGAACGAAAGCGTGGAGGGGGAAAGGAGAGAGAGCTGCTATGATTGCACTAAAAAGAAGAGACTGGGTTGGATGATAGATAACAGGAGTGGAGAGAGGGCCTGACTGATTTACACAGACAGATTACACACACACACACACACACACACGCCGCACACATACCTACACCTACCCCTGCTCTCATACACTCACTCACACACACACACACACACACACACACACACACACACACACACACACACACACACTGCGCTGGATGAAGAGGATGATGACATATGTGTGTCTGCAAAGTAATCCATTGGTGGCGTTTGTCTCTGACATGGTATTAATGTGGCTTAAACAGAATTGGGCAATGTCAACACTGAATACATACCACATACGCATATATATATATATATACACACACACACAAAGACACGTGCACACATATACACACACACACACACACACACACACACACACACACAGGATTTACAGGGATGAGCATAAGTAATACTGGCTGTGTGGGAGATTTGTTGGCGTTTGCAGGAAGCTGTTATTGTTCAGTTCTCACTCACTCTCTCACTAACTCATAATCACACACTGACCTGAGCACAGATCACATGAATCATAAAACATTTGGCAGAAAGAAGTGTGTGTGTGTGTGTGTGTGTGTGTGTGTCTGTGTGTGTGTGTCTGTGTGTAACGTTATGACAATAATTTGTTAGGTTCCAGTTGTTCTCTCTGAGTGTTACACTTGTGTTTACACTTTCTATTGCACACACACACACACACACACACACACACACAGATACACACACAGACATGCCCGCATATTTGGACAGACCTTATAAGCTGAAAAGGGAACCCCTCCAAACAAGAATAAAAGGGTAAAAAAAATACTTCTAGATGAAAGAGTAAGGGTTTGTACTGCCTGTCTGTTGGGCTGATGGCTTGGGTGTTACACTGGAATGTTTACAGTTTTGAGTCTCTTCTGTGTGGGAGTACAGGACTCACTAAAGCCTCTGAACTTTAGTCTTGCACTGTTCCGCTACCTCTCATCCACTCTTCTCTCCTTTTTTCACCCCCCTTCCGCTCCTCCTCTCCATCTCTCTTCTCCTTCTCTCTCTTACTCCCCCTCTCCTCCTCTCCTCCTCTTCCTCTGCTTCACTTCTCTGTGGTGGTAGAGGCCACACAGGCCCATAGGAGTTTATTTTACCCACAGATCATTTCAAACAAACCAGAGAGCTGTTCAAAGGGGTCCCCTTACTGAGGTCCCCTGCCAGGCCTCTAACGACTGCAAGTTTATGTCTGTGTGCATGCATGT
>JAIFZK010000004.1:14425000-14442500 GCA_027481765.1 Tenualosa thibaudeaui | reverse complement strand
ACATACAAATATCAATAAGCATTACAATTAATTACCTATATAATAAAAAAATAAATAAAATGACCTAAACCCATTGATCAGCAAATGCCAATGTAGAAACGCACACAACCAGCGTCAGGATGCTGAAGCAGCCTCTACATTAAGATTCTACTGCGTGTGTGCTGAGACCAACAGAGATCAAATCTGTTTGTTTAGAATTTAATCTTCGTACATTAAGGTATATGTTCCCCATGTGACATGTGAGTGAACTGTGGGATTAAAACTGATTGGATGTAATGAATTTGTCTCCATGAAGGTGCACTCTAGCACACTCTAACAATTAGCCGTCATCAGGCTAACTTGGGAGCATTTGTCTGTCTGATTTGAACATATTTATTTCTGCTTAGACGAGGATAAATATGACTGACTTATCACGCTCCCTTTGCTGTGAGATCTGTGGTCTCCAGAAGCTTATCTCATCTTACATGCTACAGATGTTAGCATGGTGCTAGCGAGGCTAACGCTAAATATGGTGCAAGTGAAGCTGCACGTTATGAGTCTGCACAGTGTGGTGTTTGTTACTGTACAGATTCCACACTACATGACTTTAAAAAGTCGTCTGCATCCGACTGTGGTCAGCAATGCACTCTGCCAAAAATAACCAATGGGATGGGAATATGAAAGGACTTTCAACCCACAATGCATTGCTGGCTGCAGTCAGGAAATGTGGCGCCCTTATGCACCCCAAAAGGCCTTGCAGTGGTGGTACACCAGCTTTGGATTAAAGCCATCATCTTGGCCTCAGACTAGGCCTTGCATTTTCCTACCACACCTAAAAGCTCCATCCTGTCTTGTGTATTGTATTCACATTCAGCCACTTGATGTTTTTCAATTTATTGAAATTAAATCCTCTATTTTTGATACTGAACTCTTGCTGTTCGTCTCCACTTTATATTGCGTTTTCTGAGCCGGCTGTTTGAACTAGTTAAAGCATGTGACGGCACAGTGTCAGGTTGCAGGCTGTTGATTGCACAGAGAGACTCTGTTTGCATTGTTTTTTAATGATGAGATGCAAGGCCTCTTCTGTGTGGTTTTCATCTGGGCTTTGACTTAGACAGCTTAGATAAGTCAACCGTCAGATCCGTCACTTTTAGTTTCCTCGTACTCACTGATTAGCTAACAACACGACTCCATGGAAGAAGAATGTTTGTATGTGTGTGTCTGTATATGAGAAAGTGTGTGTTTGTCTGTCTTTCTGTCTCTGTATGTGAGCATTTTTGTGTATCTCGTTGTGTGTGTCTGTCTCGGTGTATGTGTATTTGTGTGTGTGTGTGTGTGTAAGCCTTGACCCAGTATAAGACTGGTGTAAGAAAGGGGATGTGCGGTGTTAACTGATATCTGCTGCTGAGTTTTTCCTTGTTTGTATTCTCTTTAGTTACGCCTGTGAAATCCATTAGAGCTATCAACCTACAAGGACTACACACTTTTCTCCTCCGTGGAGAAACAATAACACCCAAAAGGGATGTATGCATGTGTGTGTGTGTGTGTGTGTCTGCATGTGTGAGTGTGGCAACTTTGTGCGCATGTTTGTATGTGTGTGTGTGTGTGTGTGTGTGTGCGTGTATGTATGTGTGTGAATGTGATTATGTGCATAACTCTGCTTATATCTTCAGAGTGGGAGGAGGTAATATGAATCAACCCCCACATCACTCAATCAGTGCACATGTGTATCAGTGAATGTCAGTGTGTGTGTGCCTGTGCATATCTTACACTCCTGTGCTCTGGTCCTGTCAGGGCCTGAAGGGAGAGTGTTACTCCTGTCTGTGTTACTCGAGCTGGCCTTGTGCGTGCCCTCTGGTTTAACCAGCCGCCATAAATCCATCCTAAACGCACACCCGCACTGTTTATCAAGTCAACGCTGGAGGGGGGGCGGGGGTTCTCAGCGGAGACAGAAGGAAAACATAGAGGAAGAGAGAGAGAGAGAGAGAGAGAGAGAGACCACCGCCTGATGAAAGATATGGTTCTGTGGCATGGAGTTGAGAGTTTCTTTCTTCATTTCATCTCTCTCTCTCTCTCTCTCTCTCTCTCTCTCTCTCTCTCTCTCTCTCTCTCTCTCTCGCTCCAAATCCAAGTGAGCTTTATTGGCATGACAAAATATTTGGATTGCCAAAGCAGAACAAGTTTACATGCAAAGTACAGTGAGATGCAATGTCTCCCTCTCTCTCTCTCTCTCTTTCCTCTCTCTTAACTCTTCTGTCTGTCTTTCCTTTCTTACTCTTTCTCTCTCTTTCACCTCCTCTCTCTATCTCTCTCTCTCTCACTCTGTTAAATTAATGGCAGGCAAAAGCCATGATCTTTGCTGGTAATGCCTTTGTTTTTTTTCCTGTTAGAATCTATCCTTAGTTTGCACAGAATGTAGGAGGAGAGGTTTGTCATCACAGCACCACCACAGTAATAGATCACGACATGACATGCAGAGGGTGTGTGTGTGTACAGTATGTGTGTGTGTGTGTGTGCATCTGTGTGCATAAGACTCATCTACAGCTAGGAAAAATTAATGTGTTTTCAACAAGCAGAATGAACAGACATGGTGTGTGGTGTGTGAGAGAGAGAGAGAGAGGGAGACAGAAGGAACAAGAGAGAGAGAGAGAGAGGAAGGAGAAGAGAGGTAAACACAAACAACAGTCCGCTATCTTTCCCATCTCTGGGATAATTGAAAAATAAATGATGTCTTGTCGCAGTGACGTTGCTCATGAAATACTAATCTGTGCTACTAAAGGCACACACATGCAACCGTCTACCACAGCAAATCTTCCGCAATCTTCTGCACACACACACACACACACACACACACACACACACAAGCAATAATACACAGACACACTGCTCAGAATGCAGACACTCACAGCTTTACACACACACACCGCACATACTCACACATACACATACAAACTCACACTCACACGCACTCACACACACACACATGCACTCATACACACACACACACACACACACACACACACACACACACACACACACACACACACAGCTGGTCCTCTCCAAGTGCTGTTGAGAATGAGGGATGAATGGCTGGAAGACGCAGGTAAATAAGGCAAGTTGCTCCATCCTGGGAGAATGAAGCCTGACAGGTGTCCATCTGCAAGTTTAAGAGGAATTTGTGTGTGTGTGTGTGTGTGTGTGTGTGTGTGTGTGTGTGTGCGCACAGTGTACTAAAGCAACACATTTGAGATTGGCTGTTAACCTATTTCAACACTGCAGATAGATGGGTACCATACTCACTGTCTGAGCTGAACCCTGTCCATAAACTATTCATACTGCACGCACACACACACACACACACACACACACACACACACACACACACACACACACACACACACACACACTCACCACTTACACATGTGGCCACAGGTCCATGCAACATTCCTATATAATGAGGTCATCTGCATATACACACCCAAAAAAATGTTAGAGATAGCTGTCCTGTACTGCTTGTAGTAGTGGTTAGTTCCTGTTGCTTCTGTCAGCGTAATCAGCCATTTATAGAAATACCTTGCTTCCTTGGCACTAAATAGTAATGTTGTAGAGTCTGCCCTGATATTTCTCTCATCCATCTTTCAACATGGACATACCTACCTTGGAACGAGCTTGGCCTCCTCTTGGCTTACAGCAGCTCTCACTGTGCACTTTTCTGTATGTGTGTGTGTGTGTGTGTGTGTGTGTGTGTGTGTGTGTGTGTGTGTGTGTGTGTGTGTGTGATCCTCTCAATCACAGTAATTAGTACAAGGCTGAATTTTTCTGTCATCACTCCCATCCGCCCCTAAAAATTCTCTGACTCATGACTCTTTCCTAAGGCTCTCACCCAATTATATCAGATGGGCTCCTCTCCTATCCTCCAGAGCAAACTCTTCCCTGGCATAGACCTCCATTACCTCTGTGTCTCACAGAAACTTCACAGATACTACAGAAGCCTTTTTTGTCTCATCCATGTTTAATGGCAGACAGCCGTGTAAGTTGGTTTTCCAGATACGTTAAAGCGGTATGTTATAATTTAGCCTTGTGGCCAAGGAGAAAGAAACTCAGCAGCAATAAAATGAATAAAGGTGCAAAAATCATGATTTTATTTTAACCAATATAATGGTGTTAAACTATATACAAAAATAGAGAATTACTAAAGATAAAGTTCAACTTACTAAGGACTAACAATACCACCAAAACAAAAATCGCGAAATCAGTTTTGACTGAAATCAGATCTAGAACACTGCAACATCATGCACTCACTTCAGTGACTGACGGTAACATAATGTGTTTGAACACACATAATGTGTTTGAAAGACAAAAAGAATGAGCTTCCCTGAATCCCAATATAGGGACTTAAATTTAACAGATACTTTACTCATTGCCAATCAGGCTTCAGCAATTACTCATCTTGATCATTTTCGTGGAGTGATGTTGACTGACAAGGTAATAAATTTCAATTTCATTCAGTTTAGGTTTCATTTTACACGACTTGTGTTTTCAAACTGTAAGTGCTTGTAACTGTGCGATTAAGCAATAGATGGTGCTGAAAGAGTCTTTATTTACCCCGTAATGAGCCATTTAACCATCGAGGTGACTACTACTTGGTAAATTAACCTAAAAATGTTGCCAGGTTTCCCTTTAAAAAGGGAAGGGGTTTGTAGCCATCTTGCTGACACACCAGCCTTCCGTTCTGTGGCACCGCAACTAAACCTTCCACAACTGCAACTGCATTGCAAGTTTTTGAGAGATTTTTCTTTGATAGTATGTGTTGTCTGTTTTTTTTTAAAAGAACTGTGATCTGAAGCCTCTTGTTAGTCATTATGAAGAGAAAGCCAGGGCGTGAGCCTGGGGAGGCATTGCGTTGAGTGCCTGATTGGTTGACTGCCTTCTCTCCATTCTTCCGTCTCCTACCTGTTGATTCATGGAGATAATGGGAGACAGGCGAGGAGTGTGTTTTGGTTGGGGTTTATTTGTTCACTCGAGTGTGTGAACAATGCTAATCCCATACTGCCTTTGAAGTATGTGTGTGTGTGTGTTTCTTGTTGTTTTTGAGTGGCTTGTATTCAGACATGTGTGTTGTGAACTACCACAGCTGTAAGGATGCCAGGAGAGTGATTCTCGAAAGGAGTTCCTTTTTCTTCTTTTAACCAACAACTCAAAACACTATTACTCAGATGGAAAACCACAAAACTTTTTTCTTTTTCCTTTCTTCTTATTTAGGAGGGTGGATGGGCCCACCGGCTGTTCACAACCACCCCACTCCTCAGGCTTCCTGTGGGACAAAACCAAAAACTACTTTTAAGACTTTTTAGCGATCCCACACGACTGTTGTCCTATCCTTTCTCACACACTCTGAAAGACTGTTCACTGGTACTCCACAGCTTTCTGGGTTTTCTAATTGGCAAGTGCCAATTGCCTCTCCCGACCTCTCTGGTTCGCATAGTGCTTCCCCCAGGTCCTAGAGCCCTCCCAGCATAGTCCTGGCAAAGTATATGACCTTACACTACCTTACCTAAATATATGACCTTACGCAACCTTACCTAAGTATATGACCTTACATGACCTTACCTAAGGGAATTCGGTGGCAGTTAGCCTTAGTGGGAGCCCTAGTGTATCTTGGGATACCACAGTGTGTGTGTGTTTATGTATACTGTACTGTATGTGTGTGTGTGTGTGTGACTATTTACAGTTGTATTTCAGCAGCAGTGTAGGATGTGTGTGTGTATGTGTGTCTCCAGAAGATTATTCATGTATGTGCGGTGGTGCAGGTGGTAGAGGTGCTGTTCGGCAACCGGAGGGTTGCAGATTCAAGCTCAATATGAGTGTGCTGTTCACCCACTGTTGAATTGACAATCACACACTTTGTTTGATATCCACTACAGTATTCGGGCCAGACATAACAAGAATTGGCCGAATACCTTCTTTAATGGGTTTAATTGAGAGAATGCAAAGTTATATAACTTTTTTTGTAATTGTGACATAAATATGGTTTATGTGAAGAAGACATGTGTGTGTGTGTGTGTGTGTGTGTATGTACTGCAGGGCAAAGGTGAAGCAGGCAGACCCTCTTTGGCTCTGTTGCGGTTGAATGGCAGGTGGCATTATGTAGCATGTCACAGCCTGCTTGGCAATCACAGAGAGATCAGCATGTAATTAACGAGAGGGTCTGCTGTGCTCTGATATGTGTGTCTGTCCATGTGTGTGTACCACACTAACAAGTGCCAGTCTGGGTAATTACCTCTCCAGGCCAAGGGTGAAACAGGCAAACGCATAGGCATATAAATGCGCACACAGACACACACACACACACACACACACACACACTAACACGTACACTGCATATGCGTATGCACACACACACACATACACACACACACACACACAGACAGATATGAATGTATGCATGAATTCACACATGCATACAGAGAGAGAGACAGACAGACAGACAGACAGATTTGCAATCTCACAAGCAGATGTAAAATGTGTATGTCATTTCCCTGCTGTGATGTCAGAAGCATAAATGTCTATTTACGAGTCTCATCACGCAAATTCAGAGGTGACAGATTCAAGCTCTGTCTGTGTACAAATCTAGCAAGTGTCAATAGCCTTGTTAGCAACATATCTACATATCGAAACAGTGAAAAAGCATTATTTTCAGTAGATATACTGCATGCTTAGATAAATATGTGATGATAAGACTTTACAAATGATGGGCTTTCACATAGCGCTTTCTGTGTGGACAAAATATACAGTGTGTGGTAGATATCCACACGTAGCCAATTAGCTTAGTTACAGATAAAACTTGAAGCCATCCAGCCTCTCTAAACGGTTGAGTGTAATGACCTGCAAGTATGTGTGGACAAAAAAGACGTCTCAGCTGGGGTGGGAGGCTGGCGGAGTATTTGTTAGTAGGCCCATAATTGCAGTCATTCCCTCCATGTTAGTCTTGGCCTTTTCCCTGTTTGCTTCCTGCAGTCCTTTCCTATTCACACTACATAGACTACTTGATAGCTTTTATCACCGTCCTGTCCTGTCCTGTCCTGTCCAAAATAATGACCATGAGCCAAGATTAACCAGTTCTGCTTGCAACAAATAACTTTGACTCTGAATGGATTGAGTCCTTGAAGTGCAGTTTGAACTTTGTCTCATAATCTTAATCTCATACTATCTAGTCAACTGTTCTTACCCACAGACAGCTGTTCTTATATGTGAGGCTTGGCACACAACATCATGGCTTGACCACTGCATCAGCACTGCTGATGTCCATGCACCTTTACAATCTATGGAAGTCTTTCAGGGGACAGCTGTGTCTGATCTTGTGCTATTTGCCATGACATTTGAGGTTGAAAGCCTTCCTGAGTTGACTCATGAAGTGAATGGTTGCTGTTGGGCCAATCTGGACTAGCCACTACTCACAAATGAAGACCTTTCATCATATTGTGAAAACTGACATAGTTTTATGTAACATATGTATACCCCGAGACGCTATCGTGTGTTCAAATGTGGGCTGTAAGGTCATCTCTCATGGTAAAACCCTCTGTGACATGTATGACTGTATTGTGGAATCTGTGTATGAGGCCAGTAAGCCATACTGTCTAATAGCATCAATTCAGGATGGAACAGATATGTGGCAGCTCACTATGCAGAAGCTAAGGAGGTTTTTATTGCATGGGTACAGACAGGCAGACCCAGAAAAGGGTCTGTTCTGGAGCAATGCCTGTATATACAGTCATTTTTCTGGAGTATAAAAAGCTTACTAATGCTAGGTACAAATATGCTATTTGTTACATTGACAAGCATGAACAGGCCATGAGAGCAGATGCTGTAGCTGACAGACTTCTATGTAACAATGTTATTGGCTTCTGGAAGGAGCTGAGAGGTCTGAACAGGACATATACAACATTTCCTGGTGTCATGGAGGGTGTTTCTGGGGGTGACAATATAGCTAAGCTGTGGAGGCAACACTACTTTACCTTATTTGACTTATGTGACCTCTACAAAATGAGTAATATCTCTGACAGGGATCATGTACATCATGCATTAAAACAGCTAGCTGATAATAAAGCAAGTGGCTCTGACCTCATCTCAGAGGAACACATCAAGTTTGAAAGCCCTAAGGCTGCAGCACTGTTTTCCTTTCGTTTTACTGGCTTTATGACTCACTGACTGCTGCCCGATTCTGTTTTCTTTGTTAGACTAGTGCCTGTCGTCAAGGACAACACAGACAAGGTTGAAAGTGTTAATAACTATAAATCAATAGGCTTAGCCCCACTGAAATGTCCAAAATCTTGGAGATTTTACTTGATTGCCTTAGTCATTATTTGGGCACTACTCATAATCAGCTTGGTACAGATTTGTGTAGGAGGCAACGCAGATGGACATGAGGCAAAATTCTTCTGTTTTAATTGGTTTTATTGTTGCTTCTAAGGCTTTTGACAGAGTTAATCTGTTTAAGCTGTTTAAGAAATTGAGGCAAAGGGGTGCCCCTGATAGTATTGTAAGGATACTGACATTTTGGTATGCCAAACAGAGAATACAGGTTAAATGGGGTAACAAGGAGTCTTTGCTTCCTTTGGTGTAAGTAATGGTGTGGGGAGGGCTCCTTTCACCAGCTCTGTTTAACATGTACATGGATGAATTATCCAAACAACTAAATTAATGCAAAACTCGTTGTATGATGAAGACTTTGGTAAACCAACTTATGTATGCTGATGACTTGTTGACTTTCAGCAGTTACTGAATAAGTGTCATTGTGCACATGAGGGTTTAAATACACAAGTCTAAACAAGGGAACATTTGAAACAAGGAAATGATTTGAACATGACTAGGTACAGGTGAGGGTCGGTGCTAGGAACAGGGTCACATGGCAGGGATAAACAAAGGAGCACATGGAGTACTGGACCAGGAAGTAAACAAAGAAAGGATGTGACACAGGAGCAGACAGGAAGTAACGCTAGGAGCAGACAGAAGGACACAATAAGAGCACAAGGCAACAGGTCAGGACAGGACGTTACAGTGTGTGCATGTACTGTTTGTGTGGTTTGTGTGGTGACCTTCTTGATCTCTCAATTTTCTGACACCCTGAAAAACACATATGCCTACCTGCCTTCTCTCTCTCTTTCTTTCTTTCTTTCTCTCTCTCTCTCTCTCTCTCTCTCTCTCTCTCTCTCCCCCTCCCCAACTCTCTGTTTCTCTCTGTCCCACTCTCTTTCCTCTGCATGCTGTCCTGAAAGCTCATGATTTCTTTTCACATACACACACCATAGCCCAACACACACACACACACACACACACACACACACACACACACACACACATACACATACACACACACACACACACACACACACACACACACACACACACAGCCACACACTGTGATTACTGTGATTCTCTGTTCTTTTCCTTCAGTCTTAAGCACACATTACACCATTTTTATCTTTCACACCTTTAACTTGGTCTTTTGTGCTTCTCTTTGCAATATGCCTCCTGCTGATTTCTTAATGTGCGAATATGTGTGCATGCGTGTGTGTGTGTGTGCGTGTGTGAGTGTGTGTTATTCATTCCTGCTTTCATCTACAGTTGCCTGATTTACTGCTGAGAGTACACTTATGATGGAACATTACCCTCCTCACACATGGATGTGTGCACACACACAGTCTCACACACACAATCTATTTCTTTCTCTCTCTCTCTCTCTTTGTCACACACACAGTCTCTCTCTCTCTCACACAAACACATACACACAAAAACACACACACACACACACACACACACGGTCTCTCTCTCTCACATAAACACACACACACACACACACTCACACACACACACACACACACACACACACACAGACTGATATACAGCGTGCAGGTCCTGCCCACTAATCCAACTGGCCAGAGTGTGACAGCTTTTGGTCCATTCTATTACAGAATGGCTCTGATTTAGGGCTAGGCTCTACTGTTCACTGTTCCTGCCTCTCCGCTCTGCTGGATTGATATCCCAGAGCTGTCAGCAGCAAAATAAAGAAGACTTTAATGGGGAGCCAGGGAGGAAGGAGCAGAGAGATGGAGAGAGAGAGAGGAGGGGAGTGAAAGAAAAGAACAAAAGAGAGAGGGACTCCAGACTCAGGGAGATGAAGGAGAGAGTTGGACGTAGAGGAAGAGTGCGGGAGAGTAACGACATCAGGGAACGAGGGACAGGAAACCAACAGGAGGGAGAAGTCAGTAAGCAGAGGAGAAACTGAGGAGAATCAGGAAATCAGTTTTAACCTCCAACTCACACAAAACACAAAACACGTTAAAAAGAATATTGGCCAACAGGTGAAAAACACAAAAAGTGCAAAATGTGCTTTACTCAAGGGGGCCAGATGTGTCCAAGTAGCACTGTGCCATGTGGAAGAGAAGAAGAATGAAGGTGAGAATGGATAGCAGAGGAAAAAGAAAGGGAGGAAAGAAAAGAGTATAGAGAAAGGGAAATGAAGGAAGAGACATTAAGAGAGAGAATGAGTTTAAAACATATGAAAAGAGAAGAGAAAGGAAAGCTTAGCAGGTAGAATTGAGAAGAAAAGAGAGAGAAAGAGAGGAGGAGGTGTGGAGGTGCAGTGTGGAGGTGCAGAGAGGAGACTGTAGTGTGGAGGTGCCAGTGGGGGGATTGCAGTGGTTTAGTGGAGTAGCACAAGGAGAGGTGTGTGTGTGTGTGTGTGTGTGTGTGTGTGTGTGACCACCAGTGAGAAACAGGGCTGTGCAGGAGTCACACACACTGTGTGTGTATTTATGTGTGTGTCTGTGTGTGTGTGTGTGTGTGTGTGTGTGTGTGTGTGTGTGTGTGTGTGTGTGTGACCACCAGTGAGAAACAGGGCTGTGCAGGAGTCACACACACTGTGTGTGTATTTATGTGTGTGTGTGTGTGTGTGTGTGTGTGTGACCACCAGTGAGAAACAGGGCTGTGCAGGAGTCACACACACTGTGTGTGTATTTATGTGTGTGTGTGTGTGTGTGTGTGTGTGTGTGTGACCACCAGTGAGAAACAGGACTGTGCAGGAGTCACACACACTGTGTGTGTATTTATGTGTGTGTGTGTGTGTGTGTGTGTGTGTGTGTGTGTGTGTGTGTGTGTGTGTGACCACCAGTGAGAAACAGGGCTGTGTAGGAGTCACACACACTGTGTGTGTATTTATGTGTGTGTCTGTGTCTGTGTGTGTGTGTGTGTGTGTGTGTGTGTGTGTGTGTGTGTGTGTGTGTGTGTGTGTGTGTGTGTGTGACCACCAGTGAGAAACAGGGCTGTGCAGGAGTCACACACACTGTGTGTGTATTTATGTGTGTATATGTGTGTGTGTGTGTGTGTGTGTGTGTGTGTGTGTGTGTGTGTGTGTGTGTGTGTGACCACCAGTGAGAAACAGGGCTGTGCAGGAGTCACACACACTGTGTGTGTGTGTGTGTGTGTGTGTGTGTGTGACCACCAGTGAGAAACAGGACTGTGCAGGAGTCACACACACTGTGTGTGTATTTATGTCTGTGTGTGTGTGTGTGTTCAAGTCGTACATTAATGGCCGTACAGAAGCCACACTCAAGGTGTGTGAGTGAGTGTGATGCAGAGGATCAGATAAGGACCACTGGGTCTCACTGACATCTTATGAGTCATGCTGGAGTTATAACTCAGATTACTGGTGTAAAAGCTAGTGGCCGAGGAGGAAGGCTGGAACATGAGGAGTGTGTGTGGGAGAGACCGGAGAGGAGCGCCGGGAATGTGGGAATTCGTGTAGGGGGGAGAAGAAGGCTGTCCGGAATGTCACTAAGGGTGACAGAAGAATTGTGTGTCGGAAAAAGCTGGAATGTTTGGAGAGAGAAAGTCCTGACGGTTTGGTGGATGGAGTGTTGTAACTATGTTCCACAACATATTTGTCATCATATACAAATACACATACACGCACACACAAACACACACACACTGCTTGGCAGTTTGTGATCCTGAAGGAGCTGTGTGATGTGCTTTTCAGTGTCCTCATACAAAATGATTCATGGTCATATTGTGTATGCTATTGCCAATTTTAATGCCTTATATCTTATGAATGCATTTAACAATACATCACATTATTTGCACTAATGTGGTGTTATAATAATGAGGCGATGGCATCACAGTGATCATGTCTTGGTTTCTACTTTGTGCCTGAAAATGAATTTCCATTTTTCTAAACACCTACATGGAAGTGTGTTTGGGAAAACTAACCAATTTAAATCCACAAATTTAATCCACTCTAACAGTACTATGGAAAAAGTTCAAAAGAAATGGAAGACTGATCCATTACATGCAACAGAGCTGTGAATATGACTTGCTCTGTCATTAATTTTTCATTGCACACAAACCCTTTTTGCTCCACCATTTCTCTCTCTCTTGTTCTCTTGTTGCCTCTCTCTCTCTCTTTCTTTTCATTTTCTCTCTTTCCACCTGAAGTTCCATGTGTTTATGCCATAGAAATCATATAGAATAGTGCACAGAACAACACTAATTTACATAAACATGTCCAGTAATATTGGGGAAAAGTAAGCAACAAACAAAAAAAAACTCAAAGAAAACAATAGGAACAGGAAGTGCAACTCCATCTCTCTGTCTCTGTTCTCTAGATCACCTTCTTCATGCTGCTCTCGGCAGTGTGTGTGATGCTGAATCTGGCCGGTTCCATCCTGTCTTGTCAGAACGCTCAGCTGGTCAACTCTCTGGAGGACTGTCAATTGGTGAGTCACACACACAAAGATACACACACACTCACACAAATGTACAAGTGCATACACACACTCCATATGCACACACGCATGCACACACACACATACACAAGCACGTGCACACAAGCAATTGCACACACACATACAAACACACACATACACAAGCACGTGCACACAAGCAATCGCACACACACACATACAAACACGTTCACACAAATTCAAACACACACACACACACACTCTTATGCAGGCACCTTTCTCTCCTACACGCATTCACTACATACAATATCTTGCACATTCACAAACATAACAAAGTGTGCATGTGTGTGTGTGTATGTGTGAGAGAGAGAGGGAGAGAGAGAAAGAGAGAGAGAGGGAGCATTCCATTGACTGATGTGAATGAAAAAAAGCAGAAAGAACAACACCCCAGAAAAGTGACCACAGGTTTCATCCTTCAGCAGTTTGTCACGTCTCACAGTTTTCCAGAGCTTTTCCCAGCCTTCTCCTCTCCCTGTATCACATATAACCTGCCAGACTTCACTGCCCTTCAAACAGCCCAAAGAAAACACCCCAAAAAACACTACCCTCAGCTCTGGCCAACCGTGGTTCTGCCAGAGAAGCTGTACCAACAAAGACCACTCCAGTTTACTAAAATATTATAGACTTGATTATAAGCATCATAGCTGTTCCCATAGGTTTTCCATTTTAACATTCCTCAAACGTGACTGTTTACTGTGATATGAACATAGCAGAAGTGGTTTGGGAATAACATGCTATACCTCTTTCTCAAAGCCTCTAAAGCAAAATAGCAGTAGGTCTGCACATTATCTATTTTAAAAGCACCTTTTCTGGAATGTGAATTAATTGATAAGTGCTGCATTTAATAATTATCATGAAATAATTGAAGCTTCAGTCTGATGTAATAGCCTTTCCTAATTATCTAAATGCCTTCAGTAAAAATTTGTTTTTGAATACTGGGTTCATCTCCTTGAATGTTAAGGATCATTAAAGTTATCAAAAAAAAACTTGCAATTTTCAGTTGGTGCTATGATAATACACACACCATAATTCAAACAGTTGTAACTTAACAACAGTTTAAGATATGACTTTAATGTATTGATGATATCAAAACTCAAAATAAAAAAAAATATATATAAAACCTCAATTTTGAATTTTTGGTCTCTGTGACTTATTTTGCCAGATCAGGTCACATAGAATGCTCAAGCTTTGCATTTGTTATTATCATTGAAACGTCTATTTGCCAAAATTGTGTGTCACAGAGTCTATTAGCAGTCTAGATTATTAGAACCCTAATATACTATATCATTCCTATTAGGGACATACTACATCATAATCCGCCTTGTGGTAAAATGTCATATTTTAATATTAATGACATTCATGATCAGTTAGACTATGTTTTAATTTCTACCTCATCATGGGTAGCTCACGTGTAGAGTAAGAACATTCTAGAAGAGTGTCCCTGTTGATCCGCCATCTGGAGATTCAGGTGGGAAGGTCAAGAGGTCAGGGGTCAGTAGAGCTCCACTGGGTGCAGTAGGATTTACAAGCTCTTAGTAGGAAGCACGCTCATCTTTTACACACAAACACACACACACACACACACACAAACACACACACACACAAAGACACTTGTATACACACACACATACACATAGATATAAGAACAGACCCCCTAAAGAAACACACACAAATTCTTCAGTGTAGTTAAAATAAATAGTACCAGCATCCTGTATGTCCTTTAGTAATATGGCTGCTCTGTTTGCAGTAAGCCGGCCAAATGCTCACACTACCTTTGTCATCACAATTATCATCTTCCTCATCGTCTAGACAGGACTCGCAGGCAGTCATGATAGATGACACATAGTCATGACAAACACACACACACACACACACACACACACACACACACACACACACACACACACACCTACTTACACTTTGAATATGAATGAATATAAAATTAATATGAATACAAAAAAAGGTTTCAGTTTACATTTTGCTTATTAGCTTTCAGTATGCATTATTCTGTGTGGTGTCCTGTTGTATGCATCATTTTGTTTTTTTTTTTCTCCTAAATAAATAGGCCTCCATTTCAAGTTGTGTTTTTCCTCTGTCTTCTCATTGTGAACCTAATATCCAAAAAAAAACCTCGCATGATTTTTAAACACTTTTTTTGCTCAACCAGAGCTGTCTATTACAGTAACATGGAGGGTGTCTATTACAGTAACATGGAGGATGGGCTGTACATGTCAACGTTTCGTTATCTCCTCAAGCATGTGTCACTGTAATGTTATCCAACCCTCCACTCACCCCACGTCTATTTGTATTCCTCACAGCAAACAGATGGGCTGTTAATCATGTATGATCACCCATTAAAATAACATTGCAAATCTGTATGGGGAGACCGCTTCACATATGGATGACACAGGCAGGAGTGTGTGTGTGGAGGTTGAGTGAGGCAGATTATGTGTTAGCCATCACTCCCCGACTTCTTTAGAGTTGCACTAGTGGCAGTTGTTAGCTCACCTAGGTTAGCTAGCTAAGTTGGCCTTCTTTTACACACACCTCTCGTACTCAGGGCACATACACACAGGCATGCACATGCACACACACACACACACACACACACACACACATACACACACACACACACACACACACACACACATCTTACACCTTACACACTCAGCCGTTAGAGTGGTGCAGTAAGCTACATTATTTACTTGGAGATTATTGTCTTTTTCTCTCTCTCTCTCTCCCTCATTCTTTATTGGCATGAGCATTTCAATAACGTTATTGCCAAAGCACAATTGCATACAGTTATATAGATACACAGCTATACATCTATATACACAAGTAAACTCACACTAAGACAATTAAGCTACATGTACAAGGTCTCTCTTTCCCTCTGTCTCTTTCTATCTATGACTCTTTCTCTCTCCCTTTCTCCTCTCTCACACTTGTACGAATAGACACACACACACACACACACAAACACACACACACACACACACACACACACACACACACGCACCTGCAACAATATTCTGTGCAAGGATCTCAGAGGACTTGCAAGACCTGAGTTGACAGGCAGACAGACAGATCATCAGTTGGTGGGCCAGCTCATGTTTTAAGAGCCACACTTACACTCATTTGATATTTCTTCTTCTGGGTATCAGACATACACACACACACACACACACACACACACACACACACACAGTCTCCAAGTGTATTGGAAGTGCTATTGTTTTATTAGACAAGGAAGAAAGAAATATGAACGTCATTTTAGGAATTCAGCTTTAGGTAAATAGGATCATTGCACCACAGTGGGATTTGAGTGTGAATGATGCTGTGTGTGTGTGTGTGTGTGTGTGTGTGTGTGTGTGTGTGTGTGTGTGCGTGTGCCCACATGCTTGTATGTGTGTGTGTGTGTGTACATCATCCATTGTGCAAGTGAATGGCTCTGAATAAAGGGGATTATGAAAGTTGCATAGACAGCACTAGCCCTCTCTGGCCCATGGTTGTGTGTGCTGGACCATTGTGCTCCAGATTATCACTGCAGTGATTGATCCAAAGAGGGTCCAAACTCATCAGGGAGCTCAGCACTGTTCCACTGTCCAGAACCGCTGTCTCTGGATCACTGCTGTGTCTCAGGCCAGCTCACTCGATATTGGTACTGGCCAGTGTGTGTGTGTGAGGGGGTGTCTGATGACTGAGTGACTAATCAGATTGACTTAGGCTGACTCACACACAAAGAGCAGCTTTCTGGGCTCCACTAGGGAAGGGTTTGATATTAAAGACACACACACGCACACACACACACACACCAGCTTTCAGGGCAGCCCCCACACACACACACACACACACACAAAACACGAACACTCACCAACTTGCATGGCTTGCAGGCATACACACACACAGAGCTGGTACCTCTTACAGATACACATGCACAAATACACACACACACACACACACACACAGGCCAGTATCAGTATCGACTGCTCTTGTTATGCTACAAGCATGGCCACACATACACACTCACACATAAACATTTAAACACACAATTTAATGTATTCATATAAAATAACCTCATTTACACATTGCCTATCTTCAGTGTTGCCCCATAAAAGGCTCTGCAGCTTTCTAATGCAGTGTAATTGAGTGTTCCTCATTGGGTGAATGCAGTATGAGTGTAATTATTCACTTTAGCTCTTGTGCTTTCATCCCTCACTAAAGTAGAGGCTTTTATTTTATGCCCCTGTAAATGAAGTGTAATGTTTGTCAACGCTTTTCAGTAAAGCCACAGAATAACAACAACAACAACGACAATGAAAAGGTGAATTTTATCCATGAGTTGTTTCACTGAGATTGATTGGATTGTGATTGTTCTCAGGTGGTCAGTTATGTCAAAGATCATTGAATACTGGAGGGTAAACTAAAGCTTTCTACAGAGGGTGTTGTGTTTTTAGTCATGGGGTAAGTGGTATCTTTAACACAGTGTGTTTTTAGTCATGGGGTAAGTGGTATCCTTAACACAGTGTGTTTTTAGTGGTGGTGTTAATTTACTGATATCTTCAACTGAGGCGGGTGTATGGTTTCAGTCATGGTGTTAATCTAGGTGAACAGACAAGGAAAACAAAGGGATGAATTAAGAGGAAAAGAGAGAAAGGAGGAGGAGAGGAAATGAAAGAAAGCTTGAATTGAAAATGAATCGAATTGAATTTTAAAATTGTAAA
>JAIFZK010000004.1:14410000-14412500 GCA_027481765.1 Tenualosa thibaudeaui | reverse complement strand
CAAATACACACATGCACATTTCTGATCACAAATACACACATCCACAATTCGAACCACAAATACACACATGCTCAATTCTAATAATCTTTTTCTTCTCCATCTCTCCCCAGTCTCCTGCCTCTCCCATCCCACCTCATGCATCCCTTGCTCCCTCTCTCCATCCCTCCATGCCCCTGTCTGCCCACACACACAAACCCACACATCTTGTCCTCCCCTCAGGCGGAGCTGGGCTGGTGTGTGTGATCTGCGTCAGCCCTGATATTAACTCACTCCTCGTGCCCTTAACCTAAGTGCTCACTTACCATTACCCTGGCAGCCGGCTCTGACAAACCTCTGTGTGTGTGTGTGTTTGTGTGTGTGTGTGTGTGTGCGTGCGTGTGCGTGCATGCATGCGTGCGTTTGAGTTTGTATGCATGCAGCCAGGCTGACATCAGCTATATATTTCCCCTGTTGAATGTCAGTATGTAAACAGGAGCAGAGAAAGTGGAGTTTCTCTCTTCTCTAGGGGAGTCACACTCGCAGCCTCTCTATGACCCCCACCCACCACACACACACACACACACACACACACACACACACACACACACACACACACACACACACACCACACTCACAGTCACACTCACAGACACACACACACACACACACACACACACACACACACACACACACACTGGACATATCCATTGGTCAGGGGACCAATTACACCAGAGCATCTGAATGCAAGCTGTGCATAGCTGTTCATAGCATTCATATTTTAGCTTTCTTTTCCTGCAGGAAAGCATTTCTTATTTAAACAGTTCTCTGCTAAATGAACAGTGGAGCTTTTTGAGACACTCATTGTGTCTCTCCCTCCTCCTCCTCCTCCTTCTCCCCCTCTTCCTCCAGTATCCTTCTAGCTATTGTGTCTTGCAAATGGGATTCAGTCCTGACAAATCATTGCCAGCTAACAGCAGCTCATTTGATAGGAGAGGAAATTGTAATGATCTGGTTTTCAATACGATCTTCTTTTCATAGTCTTGAACAATGTGTGTGTGTGTGTGTGTGTGTGTGAGTATAGGTGGATAAAGGTGGTTGTGTGAGTGTGTGTATCTGTCTAGTTATAGGTATGTGTGTGTGTGCGTGTGTGTGTGTATGGAATTAGGTGCTTATACTGAAATGTACTGAGTGTGAGACAGTTGCAGGGTGTTTATCTTTCATCTATCATGCTTTTGTTCCCTCTCTCTCTCTCTCTCCCTCTCATGTCCTTTGTTGTAGTGTATTGTTGTGAGGCAGGTGTATTATAAAGCTTTCATATCTGAGAAGAAGAGGAAAGCTTTTGAAGGAGGAAGCACTTAGTTTCACTCTCTTGCCAGAACTACAAATCCCATAATCCCAAGGGTGACATGTTTAGAGTGTGAGATAACCCAGGCTCCTTGAAGGGTAAAGAAGAGGGATGATTGATGAGGGTCATCATATTAAACGCTGTCTAAGGATGGCAAAGTGACCGAGGGAAGTGAGATCACTATGAGGCATGCACACACACACACAAATTATACTCACATATGCATGCACACACGCACGTGCGTGCGCACACACACACACACACACACACACACACACACACACACACTTACAAACTTACAGACTGATACTCCCACACACACACATGTGTGATGTAAGAAAGACAAAACTATGATGTAACAAATGTATGCCTAGTGAAATTCATTCTCTCATTCCACAATGTGTTTTTATCCTGTCCTGTGTGTGTGTGTATGCGTGTGTGTGTGTGTGTGCGTGTGTCATGGCTGAGTGATACGTAATACATCACTGAGTGCGTGGGTCTGTTTTGTTGTGGTTGGTGTGTGTGTAAGGGGTGTGGGGGGGGGGGGTCTGTTTTGTAGTGGTTAGGTGTAGTTAAGTGCTTATGTTTTGTAGTGGTTAGCTGAACGTGTGCTTGTGTGTGTGTGTTTGCGTGTGTGTGTGTGTGTTTGCATGTGGTTGGAAGGTTGGTGTGTGTGTCTGTGGGAACATTTATGTGTGAGAGAGAGGAAGTGCATGAGTATGTGTGTATGCAGATTTACCATCTTCATTTTGTCACCATCTAGGCATTGGTTAAGCATTTATGGAAAGCAGTGTGTGTGTGTGTGTGTGTGTGTGTGTGTGTGTGTGTGTGTGTGTGTGTGTGTGTGTTTTTGTGTGACTAAGAGATTAAGTAACCTATGAGTCCCAGCAGTGATGAGAAGCACTGCAGAACAGTGTGTGTGTGTGTGTGTGTTTGTGTTACAGCAACAGTAGCAGTTAGACAAGAGTATTGCAGCACTCAAACTGAGGAACATTACAGACAAGGAGATGGATGATCGTAATATTGATACTTGTGTGTGTGTGTGTGTGTGTGTGTGTGTGTGTGTGTGTGTGTGTGTGCGCGCATGTGTGTGTGAGAGAGTGTGTGTGTGAGACTCACTGCCATTAGATATTGCTGTTAATTACTTGTCATTGGCTGCATTTTTTGTCTGAAGAA